>JAQFZN010000341.1:0-34056 GCA_034687075.1 Geophilus carpophagus
AACAGAATAACAATAACAATTACATTGAAATATTTAAATTCACTAAGAACTATTTTAAAATTATTTGAATTTGGTGCGTGTGGTATCATTGGCTTAAAAAGGTCATGTGACTTAGTATGACGTGGCGTTACACACACGCACCTAAGCCTTTTATATATATAGATAGCTTAATTCCCTTTTATTTGCTTTTCTGTTTACTTAATTTATGTATGTGGCTTTTTATTCTTTTATTCTTTTTATGGCATTGTTTATTTTCGATGTTGATTTGTTTGTTTTTATTATTTTTTTGTTGGATTGATAATTTATTTAGGATAAGTTATTTGTTGAGATTTTGTTTTAAATTATTGTCAGTAGATTAATAAATTATGAGATTTATAGATTTTGAAATATTTCATAGCAAGTTTCGACTGTTGCTCGTGGGATTACTTTGTCATGTGTGTTTGGGGATTGAGTCGGGGAAAGTAGATATTTGTTCTGTTAACAAAGAATTAGATCTAATGTAGTGGGATTAAATAGGTCAAGTGATGTAATACAACAAGATGAATATAATTCAAGTGTTTCTAGGTTGGTCGTTCCTTTAGAAAGGTAAGAAGTTATGAAAATTGTTGCGATTGAAATGTGATTTAGTTGATAGTAAATTAGTTTAATTGATTGAAATTGTTAATTGTTATGAAGTTTGGTAATATGTTAAAGCTTTTGTGGTAATTTTTGGGAGTAAATAAATGGAATTTAAATACAATTTTAATGTTAAATTTATAGATTGAGAATAAATTATCATACTTAAAATTAAATCTATTGAATTAAAATAAATAGAAATTTAAAATAGTTTTTATCTCTACTTTACGGAATTGCGAAATGAAATTTTCCTTCCACTTTGTCAGTAAGACTTCTGACCCCTTCCAGAACAAAATGGTTGTTGTTTAACACCGGAAGCTTTTTTTATTTCTCACTCGTTTCGCTTCCCTGAATCGCTAAATTTTTAAATTAACATTAAATAAGTGCAACAAGCAACAGATATAATTTTTGTCTAAATATTTTTAAATTATTACTACACCTGTTTCTTTGCACAGAAAAATTAAAGCTGGAATCAATTTTTGGGTACCTTAACTTGCAACAGTCTAATATATCTACTTTATACCCAGTTTAGTTATGTAAATGGGTTTTAATTTTATTCGTTGCATATATTTTGCATTTTACCGAAACTTGTAATTGCATTAAATATTCGAAAATTGAGTTGTGTAAAGAAATTATTGAGAAACCTTTCGTGTTTACCCTCAACATGTTCATCTAAGATCAAGACCTATGATCTGATCCAAGATGCGATGTGTTTACCCGTTTTGCAATAATGAGCAATCCATTTTTATTTCGCTTGACCTCTTCAAAACTTTGTACCATGTTCTGCTTGATTTTTCAACCGATATAAATTCACTTTTTAGAAGGAAAAGATAGATTTTGTCGCATGATTAATTAATTTAAGTGGTATGAATAAGGAGGATAAAGCTTAAATGAAAATGCGACGAATTTTGATTTGAAATACGACGCTTTTATTAATATGAAAACGTAATGTGGTCAGTAATTGGATTATGAGAAAGTGAATTTTCGCAAAAATTTGAAAAATTTTCGACTTCTTTATTAAGGTGAAGATAAAAATAGAAGGAAGTAAATGGACTAATCACAATTTGAGCAAGAATGTTCAGTATTTAGTGTTTAAAATTGAGTTTAGAACAGAATTTTTATTACCTCTTAATTTGAATAATTGCTTATTTAAATCGATTTAAATAGCGGCCGTTATCTTTACTGTTCATCAATATTTGTTTTCTTCGAGATTAATTTTCTCATAGAAAATTGAATTATAACTAACAAATTGCTTCAATTCCACCGAGAACAACATTGAATACAATAGCCTGAAGTAAACAAAATGTTTCTCACTAGAGTTTCTTTACAAGATTTACACAGATGTCTGACATTATCCGCTTTCATTGCTCTTTCCGTCTTTGCACTTTGCACCAATACCTGATAGCTAACTGTTGTTGTAATCCATTTTTTCCAGGATTGTGGCTTAGCAATTAATTCCCGCCTATTTGTGTGACAACGAATACACAAGCTTGACGATTTGTTGAATTAAATGTTAAATGATTAATAGAATAAAAATTAATTTTTTAAACTAATTCTAGACCTGGTTAATTCTTCAAATTTGATTTATAAAAGCAACGTTCAGATATGACGCGATAACAATCAAAATGGCTGATTGTAACTAAAAATCTGCCTTCAGATGGCAGCCAACGAATTTTCTGGAAAACTCTAAATCTTTAAGAATGTGTGTAGGAAAGTTGAAATAATTTGACAGTGGAGTTGAATTAAGTTGTAGAAAATTTTTATTCATACAAAGAGTTGTCAAGAACTTCACTCAAGTGGAGCTGTAGCATGAGTAAATTATGATGGTCATGAATAAAACCACAATATTAAAAATAATAACAAATTGATAGGATTGATGTCCAACAAACTTAGTAGCTTACAAACTTAGAGTTATAAATAATTGAACGCAAATTGACGTTCCAAGTTGGACTTGATGAAATTAGTTTTGGGCGGCATTTTAACTAGTTAAATTGGTCAATTCCCAGCATTCAAACGGGTTTTTGAATTGTGCACGGAGCTTATTGTTCTGTATGTCGTGCTGAAAAGCAGTAAATCGTGTATAATTAAACGGGAAATTCTTTACCCGGTGGCATCCAAATTGGATGGAGATGTCGTCAACTTAATTCTTTACGTACACTCATTAACAGATTTGAACAAGCTCGAAAGGATTGAAGGGAAATATATGCAAATTTTTTTCTTTCCAATCCGATATGAAGTAAGATTTGATCTGTCGTCAACTCTGCATGCCATTTCTAGGTGTGTCTTGGTTGGTTCCATTTTTTTGTCGTAAGAGTGGCACAGAAAACTAGGATAGGATAAGGAATTTCCCCTCTGGAAATTGATATATATTTTTTTGTTTAAGTTTTCCCGGTTTTGATAAGACGTAAATCTGACAACATTCAAGGGTTTTTTCTTTTTATTTTTTCCATTATTTGTTATTAAAGCAAATATTAATATTGGTTTACTCGTTGAGGCATGTTACAGGATAAGATAAGATGTCTGTGTAATTTAAGGTTTGTGTTATGTTAATTTTAAACCAAATTTAACACCTTTAATCCTTTTTTTCTGCTGTTTTAATTTGAAATCGGCAAGTCTTAAGAAGTAATTGGAAAAGGCTTTGTGAGATTAAAAGTAGAGAAAAATTTGTATTTACTAAAGAGGAAAGTGGAGTTAATTTCAGTGTTTGTTTTATGAATGAATTATTTTTTTTAAAAAAATTTGAGGTTTTAATATGACAAGAGAGAAATAGAAATTGGTAATATTTATCTTAATTTAACTAATAACATTTGTAAAGTGATCAATCAGCTGCTTAATTAATTTAACGAGTAGTAAATGCATACTTACTTAAAACGTAGTTTAAAATATAAACACATGTTATCTTATAATTTTTAAATAGTAAAATTATAAAGTAAATTTTGAGATTGTAGTAATGTTAGCTTTTAACATTTTATGGATGAAGTAGTGGCTGATGCAAAGTGCAGATGGGCCTTTGGCATATTGTATAAGAGAGTAATTTCGAGCAATACATTTAGAGATGTTTCAAGAAGGTAGCAGAAATGAAATTTAAAATAGTATAAACAAGACAATTTTTGAGATTAAACAACGTGTTAATTGCACAACCTTTTAAACGCATTTTAACATTTTAAGAACAAATTAAAGTCAAGGTTACGATTAAATCACTTAATATGCAGCTACTGAATTGGAATAAATTGAGATTTAAAGAAAAGGTTAATTTTTATACGTGGTACTGTACATAAAGGGAGTTGAACAGCTTAATCTGTCCAACTCCTCCATTTATAATGTACTTTGAACTCGGAAGTTTATTCAATTCGAAAAAACGGAGAAAAAAAGCTCTTAGCACATGAATAAACTAGTCAAGAATACAAATTACAAACAAAATAATAAAAACAAAAATATTTAAAACCAGTTTGCAACTGCATGACAAGATTAATAGAACTTTACATCATATTTATTAACAATAATAAAATGAATAATCAAAACCATGTAAATAAAAAATAAATCCGGAAATTGCGCAATAGAAAAGAAAACAATCCGCCATTTTTTCCCCTTTTGAGTGTCAGTAGTTTTCTGTTGAACATCGGAATTCGTAGTTTGACCCTCTTTCTAAAACTTGCATAAACAGAATAGCGTTTATTGGACGCAGGCGTTCAACAGGGGGTCCAGGAGCACGCGCTTGAGCAGACGGACTCGAGGCCTTTGTCAACGGGAGCAGGTGATGTTCATAGCATAACTGGAGGGGCAAAATGGATGAGGGGGAGCGTGAGTGTGAGGAGCATGTTGAGTTAGTTGGCAGCACGAAGTTGATGGTGGAAAAGTTCCTCTAAAGTGCATCGTTATGCAATCGAAATGAATGCGAGAGGATTATTGCTGCAGGCACGAAACGCAGAGGTTAGCCGCAAGTGACGTCATTTACATATTTGTTCATTGACTTTTTACTTATTGTTAAAGCCACAATCTCGCATTTTCCTTTTCCTCTGATCCGTGACCTCAAGGTCGATGAGCTAAGGCAGGTGTTCACTATTTTACTCAATGAATTTTTTTCAGGTGTGAGGGGGGAATGGAATAAGCGGGTGGGTGATGGGGGAAGGATCTCTTTTTATTATTATTTTTTCTTTAAGAGTAAGAACAAAAAAGGAAAAAGATGTTTTTTTTCTTTCTTTATTTTTCTCTTTTTGATATACATTTTATATTTCTCATTTCCGGTAAAAAAAAAATTCTTTTTCCCTCAAAACTTCTTGTGCAGTTTCTCTTGATGGTAATTTGCAGCGGGTTGTAAAAGGGTGTGTGTTTTTACTTGCAATTCACGCTTTATAAGTGGCTCGATTCCTCAAAGGCCTTTGCTCCACGTTGCCTTCTTTCAAGAGTCAATAACCCGAATCGCAGATTGTGGGCCAAACTTATTCTCATGGTTCTCATGACAACCTTAATTTGAAGACACTTCGGACAGGTGATACTGACCACTTGGAAACCACCCAAGCCAGTCTTAAGTGGATAAGACGTGATAAAAAAAATAAAAAAGAAAGAAGGTATGGGGAGCGAGCGAGTGAGGAGGTAGGGTGGTTGAAACGAGCCCTTCTTCCTGCATTCAATCCCCCGGCTGTAGACCTTCTTCCCGCCCAGATATGGACGCAGGAGCACCAGCTGCTGTTGGTGCTGCTGCTGCTGCTAGTTGTGCAGTTGGCGACTCCCCCTTCTTCTCTTTGAGACTCCCCTCGACTACGTGCACAGCAATCGGCATGAGGTTATTCGTCTCTCTAGGGACTCGATGGAAAAGGTAAGGAAAGCAAAAAGGGAGACGGGAAACGCTGTTTTCAAAGGGTTGCTTGCTTGGTTGGTGACGTGTCGATAGATTTTTGCACCGTTGGTTATGTCTGGTCGTTAGTTTAGGTAGAGACGTGTTTGTGGGTATGGATGATGGGAATGGAAGCGAGAAAAAGGGGTTTTTAAAGGCTGAATGAGATGTGAATGTGAAAATTTGCAGGGTGGGGGATGAGATGGGTTTTGTGTTTGAGAAAGAGGGGAGATGAGTTGAGTTGGTTTTGGTGCGTGTCAATAGTCGTCTGGCTGTTTGCCAGTGTTTTGATTGGTAATTGGCGCATATGAGACGCTCGATATTAGAGTTGATAGTTGGTCGTCAATTAGAAATGCATTTGTCTCACGAGACTTTAATTCGATGTTAGATTAATTTCAATTGGCGTTTTCTTCATTAACGACGAAAATTGGTCTAGTGGTTGAAAATGTCATAATTTTACGTGTTTCGAATGTTTAATGTGTCAGCATGTTTGTTTTATAAATAGTTTGGTTATTTATATCCATTTTTTTCAATGGAATTATTCGGGAGATTTAGAAATTAATTTTTTCATGTTTAAAACAGTGTTTAAGGTAATGATGTGTGTGGGTTAGCTTATGAAGGTTTTTGAATGATTTATTGAATGTAAACACATGTCAAGTGAGCGCCTTTCGGGGGTGTTTTGGTGTATAAAAATAAAGATTATTGAGTTTTTCTATGCCTCTCGCACCCTCTTATTCTCTTTTTTTTTAAAGAGTAAATATAAAAAGAATTGTAGAAAACTATGTTGTCACGTGTGTGAAGTTTGCATGTGATAAGAGAAGAATGAATGATTCATTCGTGAAATTTTTATCCACTGATATATCGAATTTTTTTGTCTTTTTGACTCATCTATATGCGTGCATATATGGATTTTAGAAGGATTTGTAGGACAAATTTTTTGTATTTTTTTTTTAAATTTTATTTTTTAAATTTTTATTTAATTTGGAACTAATGGAAATATTAGGTTTTGTTATTTTCTGCACTATTTTTAATGTATAGATGATACATCTTTTGTGTGAAAACACTCAACTTAAGTTTTATTAATGATGTAATTGGAAATAATAGTCCATTGTCTCGATTCTTTCTTCCATTTAAAAGGAAAATTAATCGGGATTTTTATCTTGAAAGAAAAAAAGAACTTATAAAATTTAATATTTCCCTTTATTAGAAATATTTATTAAAAATCAATTTCGAACTTTTATTATGTAAATTGAATGTATTAATTATTAATTTATGTAATTTTATTTAATTTTAGGGAAGGGGTTGGATGGTCAGCCCTGAAAATGCCCTATACATCGACAATGGACAGCAGTAAATCGAATGACGGAGTCAAAGGGGGAAGCAGCACCTCAAACACTATCGTTTCATCGACTGCAGCAGGGAGTGCCCTAAATGCGAAAAGAGTTGACCCAAAACGAATGAACGGAACCGGGTGTGCGAAAAATTCTGTTAGTTCGACGTCCAGTTGTTGCAGCAACAACAATAACTCGAATAGCCAAAAGTCGATTGGAACAAATCAAGCGAAGGAGGTCGGGCAAGAAACAAGTAACAATAAGAAAAAATCGAGCGCAGCCGAAAAGGGAAAGAAAAATAGTGGCAAAGAAGCAAAACAAAAGATTTGTGCTGCGAAAGATACGAAGAAAGCGAAGAATTGTGGGAAAATTACAACAACTTGTCAACAAAAAAGCGGGGACTGTAAAAAGAAGGGAAGCAGTAGGGAAAGTTCACCGGTCAAGAAAAAGGGATCGGAAGGAAGTGGTGGATCGAAAAAAAGTAAAGTGAGTGAGGGTAAAGGAAATGGGAAAATGAATAAGGGGAAGAGCAAAAAGGGGACGAATGTGGAGCAGAAAGGAAAAGTGTCGAAGACCAGTTCGAGTAAGCATAATAAACAATTAGCAGCGAAAAAAGCTTTAAAAGCACTAAAAAATATGTTTGGATTTTGGAAAGGTCCACGACTGAGACGAATGGCCAGTTTGAATGCACAAGCCAAAGTGCATATTTTATATGAAAATGAAGCAAGGAGTGTGTGTTCCGACAGCGATACGAACGATAAAGATGCAACTTCTAAGAAGGCAAGTGCTGGCGCTGGAGCGACCAAGAGCGGAGGTCAAAAACGAAGCGTCGAATCTGATTCGACTGAAAAGCAGACGCCTAAGAAAAGATGCAAAGTGGACCCGACAGTGGTAAGGGAAGTGATCACGTGTCGACGAATGGCTAGTTTGAACGCGCAGGCAATTTTGGCTGCGAGTTATTCTCCTGACAGGCCAAGGAAACAAGTTAAAGTTGAGATGGAAAGTGGTAAAAAAACGGAAGAAAGTGGTTCCGACAAGTCAAAAAAGGCTGCTGGAAATGCTAAAAATGGAGATGGCAAAGTGGCGAAATGTAACAACAAGAAAAAGGAATGCAAAACGAAACAAATGGACAAGGAGAAAGAGAAAGAGAAAGAGAAAGAGGTTGGCGAAAGACAACAAAGTGAGAAGGAAAAAGAGAAATGTGTATTTACTGATACGAGGAACGAGAAAGAGAGAGAAGTGATGGAGAAGAAGAAGGAGGACACTTCAGAAGTGACCATAACTGGGGTTTATATTAATCCGAATGCGAGTATTTGCATTTCACGCATTCACACTTTTAAACAGTCACAAACATTTTCCCCTCCTCCGTCTCCACCAATGAGTCAGGGTCAAGCGTCTGTTCATTTGACTTCGACGCCTCATCTGATGGCTAGCGGCGTCCTCCATACGGCTACTCATCTGCCAACTGGAATTTATTCCTTTTCCAATTCTGTCATGTCTTCATCTAGCTCGCAAACTTACCCTCTCAACGGGTTGCCAAACACCATTAGCAACTTACCTGTGGTCAATGTCGCCCTGCCTCGTCACTATGGCAACGCCTTTGCTCTACCCCATTATGGTCCGTCGAGTCCTATTACGTATGCTTCTGGTAAATGAAGTTTTTATATTTTATTTTTTTTTAAATTTGAGGTTGAGATTTTGAGTTAATATGCGTGCTTATCGAGTCAAATTAATTGAGTCACGTGTCTCAATGTGTTTTGACACTTATTATGATAATATTTTGAAATCACTGCATTAATGGACTAAAAATAACTTGCTTTGACGAAGTTATTCATTGTTTGTTTTTCTTTGTTGCATATTTGTTTACAATATTTGAATTGAATAAGGTGTTATAGGTCATTTGTTTTGTGGTTAGTGACTTTTATATCCTGCAGTTTATCGGTCATGGATATTTCGATCTATGTATACCTAAAGCTATTTTCATTTGCTAGATAAAACAGTGTTCGAAATTACGTAGCAACAAACGTGTTTTGAGTTGTTAACATTCTGTTTGTTTCTGAAAATCAATAAATAATAATAGAATAAATAGATTTTAATCAATGCATAAATAAATTAAATTAAATTTCATTTATTTTTATCAAATGAAGCGTCATCACTAGGCATGTTTGGCATGCGTCTAGGGAACATAATTAGTTGGAAATTATTTTTTGTTTTTGAATTCAATTTTGAATTTTTTTTTTAATTTTTGGAATAAAAACAAAAATTCTAGAAAATTTCATAAAATGAAAATTGAAAAAGTTTTACAAGGGTCTCTGAACAACTACCTTGTTGTGATGTACTACAGACCAAATTGCAATTTTATTAATAATTTGGAATATCTTACCATACTTTTATTTTAGACGGTAAAACACAAACAATTGGTACAAAATCAGCTAATTAGATGTAATTTATGATTCTTATACTGTTTTAGATATTTAAATAAGAACCAACTTCTTTGGCTTTTCATAAACTGAAGTTCACTTCAGCTTAGCTCTGGTACTTATAGCAGATCTTTGTTTACAAAACACAACATGTGTTCTAATTTCATATTAAAAAAATATAGTTTGCTTTATTTCAATTATTTGATATGTACATAGAAATTGTTAAAGTATTTTATTTATTTATTTCATTTAGCAAACATTGATGCTCAATTAAATCCGGGTCAATAAGCAAGCATATGCAATCACATAATTTGTGATATTTTAATTTTATTGTCGAAAGCTTTAATAAAACAATTTTTAAGAGTGTGCAAATACAGTCAATTTAAAGTGAAATAAATCAACATTGTGACAGGGGCAGAGATTCGTAAGTTAAAGTAGAACATACTACTCAGCTTTAGACAAACTGTAATTGCAGCCGGAGTGCAGGAGTTACAAAACAAAAAGACAACTCTAATGAGTATGTTTTCGCAGTAATTAATTACAACTTTGTGCATGTTTGAATTTTTAAAAATCCTTTTGTTAAAATGCATATACGATAAAGGTAATAGGTTTATTCTCTTTTAAAGGTTATTATCAACCTGCTGGTCCACTGATCCAAACATTAACGACTGATCCTTGCCTTATCCACAAACCTGTTCCATATCATCCTCACCTGCAACCAGCATCTCCCACGCTTTACTCTCAAGACCAGTGCCATCCTACGTCTCAGCAAACGATCCAATACGACCCGCATCCGACACCTCCATATTCAACTCAGTCGTGTGCACAGTCGAAATGTGCAGCAGTGCAACCGATGCCTCCTTCAGCTGGTCAGTTTTCGCAGGACAGATGCAATTCGCATCCTTCGCCTCAGGAGGGGTTTTTCCCTGAACATTGTCCAACTGATGGCGGGGGACGTCAACCCTTCCAACACATGCAAGACACGTTTCAAGCCTCGGCGGTCAATTTTAAGAGTCAGTTTTCCGATTCAAAGGCATGTTCACCCGCTCCTACATTGCACATTCAGCCGAAAGAGGAACGCGTTGCGGATGAGGAACCGCCTTTGAAGCCCCCAATGTTGATTCCGATTAAATCTCTATGTGCACTAAATCCCAAACAAGGTTCTCCCAAATGTTTAATGACGTCAGAAAATGTAATGAAGTGCAGAAAAAGTGAAGAAAAGGAGTCGATTATGAAGAAGGAAGGGAGGAAGGTGGTGAAGAGAAATCGGACCGGTGGTGGCAGTAATTTCGGTGCGAAAATGGATTGTCGACGACTCCGACAAGAAGTGAATAGCTTGTGGCAACACAAGCTCGATCGACTTCCACGTGGTCGCATCAAGTTACTGCGAAGTGATGTGAGCGTGTTGAAGCAACGCCGGCGACTAGACACTTCGACAACATCGTCAGCGTCTTCGGAGAGTGCGAGACGCGAATGCATTACCAAGGCAGCGCGCGCACTCTTAAAGAAGCCGCATGGACCAGTATTGCGAGTTCGTTCCAATAATATCAGCATAAACAAAAGAGATGATGTCAAAAACAAGAACAGGGAACAACATCGAATTTTGAGTAAACATGCACGTAACTCGGTAATGGTTAAAAATGATAAATACATGGGTGTACCGTCCTATTTGCGCCCTGTGGTCAAGTTGAAGATGTTGAAAAGAATGCCGCGTTACTCCAACGGATGGACTTGGGAAGGGGATAGTGTGAGGCAGTTGGTTCAGTTTAATGTGAGTTTGCTTTTTTATTTATTTTTTTTGTTTTATTATTTTTTTTAATATTTATTTATTTGTTTGTTTTTGTATATAGAATGATGATCCGCCTGTAATGAGGACTTGTTATCCTGCCATGAGACACATTGAAGGTGATATAATTCGTATTCGGGATTGCGTTTTGTTGAAATCAGGACCAAGAAAAAATGATTTGCCTTTTGTTGCTAAAATTGCTGCATTATGGGAAAATCCTGATGATGGTATTAAATATTATTTATTAATTTTATTTAGTTTAATTTATTTAATCAGTTTTTTTTTTTAAATAGGTGAAATGATGCTAAGTTTATTATGGTACTATCGACCAGAACATACAGAATTTGGTCGTAAGCCTTATCATATGGAGGATGAAATATTCGCTTCCAAACATAAAGATATCAACAGTGTAGCTTGTATTGAGGATAAATGTTACGTGTTAACATTTAATGAGTACTGCAGGTAATTGTATTTAAGTAAAAACAAACATTTTTGTGGTTTTTGTTTACTGAGAACGAGCTTTGTTTACCTTTCTTTAAGATATCGACGTCGAGTTCGTTTTCTCGAGGAAAGTCTTCGTCTTAACACTTCAGTGGTTCCTGATCCTGAGGAAGGTTATTTACGTAAAGATCGACAACCGCTCGGCTATGTGTCGCCGGACATGGTTTTTTTTTGTCGTAAAGTTTACGACTTTCGTCAGAAGCGCATTCTAAAAAACCCATCCTGAGAGCTATGCATGGGACAAAAATGCGCTGTGAAATTTTTTGGTTCAGTGTCTTGTCAACCAAATACTTAAACTAATATACGATGCTTTGCCTTAAAAAATTTTGCGACTGATGGGAAAAGGCAGTTTGATAAGTGACTTTGTAATTGCTCGGTACTTCTTCTGGTCTTTCTCCAATTTGTGCGATTTGTAATGCAAATCATTCGCTTTTTAATATTTTGATTTGTTTCCCACTGTTTTTCTTTTGTTGTTAATTCTAGGCTTATTATTATTATTATTTTTATTATTATTATTATTTGATTTATTCAAAATAGGGTTTTGTAAAGCATATGAGTTTGGTAAATTATAAGAAAATTTTTATTTTTAGCTTTGATTGATTTAATTTTCTGTGTAGTTAGAAAGCTTATTATATGAGTTTAAAAAGTGACGTAACTAGAGATGCTCTTCCAATTCTATTTAACACTAAAAATGAAATTATAATTTAAAAACAATTATAAATTAAATTATAATATGTTTAGTGATATTCCAATGATATCAACTGTTGTACTCATTTAAATGCATCTCACCTTAATCTTATTCAAATAAAAATTGTACAAGATTGAGGTATTAAAAAATTAAAATATAAATGCTGTGATGTGAATTTGAATTTTATAGAAATTTCAGATTCGAAATATTTTGTTTTAATTTTTTCTTCTCTGATACAAGTCGGTTTTTTCCCTTTTCCAAGTGTTACTTAGTGTTATTCACAATTTTCTCTTGTTGAGTAAATTTGGAATTGAAAGGGACAAGAAAATAACGTACCAATAAACTGTTTACAGATCTGTACAATGTGCATTAAATGAACTTTAATTACAAATTAAATGTCATCTGTGTGTGAATTAAAATTTAAAAAAAACAAAACAAAATATGGGATCATGTTTCCATGATTGAAACCAACAGTATTAGACTTTAAAAGTTAAATCACAGATGTTTTGTGCTTGTGCTTTTTAACTTTCAAAATTTAAATTTTTTTCCTTTTTTTTCTTCTGAATTCTATGGCTTTGTATAAATGAAAAAAATTGTACATTTTGTGTCAATGAAAATTCCCTCTTGTTATTAAAATAATAATAGGGTGTTTTTATTTTAGAATATGATATAACTTTATTAATATAAATCTGCATATTTCATAATATGAGCATGATGCTTAAAATTTATTTAATTTGATTGCGAAAAAAAATTATTTATTTTTAATTATACTTATTAATAATAACAATAATATTGTAATCTAAAAAATATTATGACAAAACTTGTTCGGTTTACTTTCTGATTATAATGTGCACCAATGCAGTTAATGGAGTAGCTGAAATATTATATAATGAGGTTTTTAAATTAAGTTCTTCCGGGGAATTAAAGAGAACAAGAAAAAATAAAAAAAATGATAAGAGAACAAATATTTTTTATAGATAGATGAAAATATCTTTTAGTCAATGTTTTTTGTCTGTAAACAGGTGCATATCAAAGATGTGGTGTGTGAGAAAATTAGATAATGTTAAATTTTTGATTAATAGTTTTTGCACAATTATTATACCATGATAATTTGGTTTTTGTTTGCACATAATAATGTGATTATATTTTTTTTTTACATTTTCTCAAATTTTAAAAAAATGTGGATTTTTAATGAAATCAAGTATTAGAGATTTCTAGAATTACTTATGGATTTGGTGACAGATTTGTGGGAAATCTTTATAGTAATGTATCTAGTTCCAATTTTAAATTTTAATATTTGCTTCAAGAGATGAATTAGTTCCATCTTTAGTGTAGGCGTTTGGCCTTGTCTTTGTGCATAGTTCAAAATTAAGCCATGTCAATGTGCCTAAAATTAGACCGTTCCTTTCGGGCCTTCTCATATTTATTGTAAAATGTTATTACCACAAGTAAATTGTACTTTCGGTTTTTTTCTTTAGTATTTGTTGACATGTTAAAAAATATTGTCTAAAAATGCTTGCTTGAATTATCAACAGAAAAAAATGTTTAAAAAAGAAAAATCCGATTTTCTTAATAGACTAAATTTGCTCGAGTGAATTATTTTATGTATATTTTTAGTGAATGATTGTATTTGGAGTCGATGAATAGAATGTGTGTTTGTGTTGATGAAGAATGAATAATGTGTGACATTTATTTTATAGTAATTATATATTCCACAACAAGTGGTATAAACTCTTCCAAAACACTAATTTAGATACCAGATTTTTTTTTTACAAATACAGTACCATACAATAGTACTAATTTATAAAGTGAAATTAATATTATTAACATATTACATAATTTTTCAACACTGATTTATACAAAAAGCGAATTACATAATAAAAATACAATTGATTTACATTTTTAAGTGTGATTTTTCATGTTAAGACATAACGCGAAATTATTTAACATTTTAACTAATGCATTCTTTCAACAACTGCTTTTAATTAAACATCATTTTCAGTTATGTAATCATACTGAATCGAATGAAATTGCCCTTAAAAGCTTCACTGCAAGGTCTGTTTACTAGTGTACCATCTAGTGACAAAACCAGACATTATTATTGTAAAAGAAACCGCCGCCATTATTGTTTACTCTCGCCATCTATTGACACTTATTGGGTTTCAGAATTTTCGGAGTGAGAATTTCTGAATCAGTCGGTCTTGATCGTAAGCGAATGCCTGAATGGTGCGTGTGGGCATGGAAGTCCGGCAAGCAGTTTACATTCTACGATGGGTGTAAATGTACAGCAATGTTATGATTTAATGTAAGAACAAGAAAGAAGCAAGGATAACATCGTACAAACACGAGATAAAACAAATACTGGTAGCTGATATGGCGAATGTCAAAGTTGCTGTTAGAGTACGTCCTATGAGTCGAAGGTAATGTCTTAAAATTTCTCCCACACGCTCGTCCTCTGTAACCTTGATGATCAGTTTAGTTTTCTAGCCAATTTATTTTGATAATTATATAACGTTGGCTGTGTTTGAGACTTATAATTCAATAAAAATATAAAAATTCTAAACTCAAGCGTTTTTACACGTGCGAAATGTTACTCAATGCACAAGGGAATTTCCTATTAGTCATACATAAGAAATTTAAAAAAATAATAAAACTAGTAAACCAGATTTTATTTCACATTAATTAAGATTTCTAGAATTATGTTTACATAAACACAAAATTATTTTTTTAAAAAATTAAAGCTGAAAAAGATTTTTATTTTATTTATCTACATTTATTTATTTATTACAGGGAGGTGGAATCAGGAGCTGAACTGATAGTAAACATGAATGGAGACACAGCAAGCATAACAAACTTAAAAGTGAGTAAAATAAACATTCATTTTCCATAAGAGATAAGTTGAATGACTCATTTAACGACATTGAATGATTAATTATAATTCCTACTTGTTATCCTTGAGAATAAAAAATGTTCACACTTGTTTCAGCAATTACTTTAACACCTGTAATTTAA
The DNA here is from genome assembly GCA_034687075.1 of Geophilus carpophagus. Taxonomy (NCBI): domain Eukaryota; kingdom Metazoa; phylum Arthropoda; class Chilopoda; order Geophilomorpha; family Geophilidae; genus Geophilus; species Geophilus carpophagus. Next base: position 15,188 of record JAQFZN010000341.1, read on the forward strand.
AATGACTAATTTGTTATTTTTGTCCTTTATTCAGGTGCCAGAAAACTCAGAAGTAGACAGTCGAGAGAGAATTCGTCATTTTGTTTTTGATTTCTGTTACTGGTCATTGATGCCAACTGATCCTAATAACGTCACTCAAGAAATGGTCAGTGTTGATATAATTCTAACGGAATTTTTTATAATTTCTTTTTCCAAAGCTTTAATTTAAAATTAAAACAACACTTAACTGGAATTCTTTACCTACTGAATCCTTGACTAAAAATAACATCTTAGATACAAATAAAGAAGAGATTTTGTTGCGGAATTATTCCCGTGTTGTGATTGCAAAAGTAGAGGAATGTAATGAATCCTTGCCTCATTCCTAAACATTAGTCATTGCTTCCCCTCTTATAGGGGATATTTGCAGTATAATAGGGAATTGAACAGCTGTTTTGCATGTGGAAACTCCCTCTAAAACTCACGTAGAGACAATGAGGCAGCTGGTGCAGCTGCCCAAATGAAAAGTGGAACAAGTTTTGTCACGCAGTTTGGTTTAATATAAAACTACTACCTGAGACATTTTGAATTTTAAATTTCTCGAATGAAAAATTAATTTTATTGAAATTTTCTGTTAATGAAACAAAACTTGTTATATTAGTTGAGATTAGATTAATTAATATATCAATTTCGATATATTTAGGTCAGTTATAACATGAAAATTATATCAGTTCGTCATCAATTTGTTTAACTTGCATTTAGGTGTGTTCTCATATTACATCTGCTGACAAATAATGCGGAAAACATTTCTAAAATATATTTTTTTATAAATTGTTATATAAGGTCTATTTTATTTCTAAAAAGTTGTACTTATTTCATAATGGCACACCTATAGGGTTTTATCAAGTTCAATATAATGTATAAATAAAAAACAAAGAACTTTAGATTACGAAAAAAATAGTAAGATGCGTTATAGGCCTAAATCAATTATTTCCCGCGCTTTCGTGAACTATTATAGAGCTTAATATAGTTGATTTTACCATTAAAAATAACAAGATTATAATTATAACGGGTTAGTCTATCATTAGCTTGATTCGGTCGATGTAATGTCAGGAGATTATCGTACAAAAGAACGGATCCTCGTCGAATGATTAAACGAAAGCAAATTTGATGAAAATTTCTATGCTGGAATTAAGGGTTAACTGAGTTCATTAAATCAAGAATAGTTTAGATTCTTATTTTTTACTTGTAAGGAAATAATTAGTTACTTCCATTCATGACAGGATGCTTCCTGCCTAGAACACGTGCTGAATTTCCAGTAAATTGAGTGACACAATTTTTTTGTTTACGCTTTAATGGAGAAGAACGATGTTGAGTCGAACGGAATACGTCAAAACTCAGAATAATTGTGTCGGTCAGCAAAAGTAGATAAATCACTAAAGTTAGTACAAGATCAAGGAGAAAAAAATTGATATAAATCAGGTCTTGTTAACTGAATGTGCTTGAAATTAGGGCTAAGGTTTTTATAAATTGACTGCAGACGGCCAATTCTACTGCTGTTTTCATTTTCATGTATATAGGGTGAGTCATCCTTGGTATCAACTAGAACTTCCTTCTCCCCCTTCGTCAAGGGATCTTTTATGTGAATTGCTCCTTTACTGACATCAGTTTTATCATGTTTTTAGAAATTTTGCTTTTTTATGTGCAAAAACATGTTACATCTCGTAATTTTATTTAAATTGTTTGTTTTATTTGTAAATTTGAATATTTTTTTAATTAAAAAATGATTTAAAGTGATGATTATACCATGTTTGGCATTTTAATTTTTTTTTACGGATTTTTTTATGATAAATAAAGGAATTATAAATTAAGAATGAGATTGAAAACCTTGACATTTACTTTTAATAGGAAAGATTATGCAAAATATCGAATTTTTGTGCAGATGCACACAAAAATCCGTTACAGGAAATTCTTGAACAAACATGCAACTGTGCAATAAAATAAATTAGAAAAAATATTGAATTCATTTCTACCTTTAATTTATCTTCAAAGGGGGCAAAAATGTTACTTTATCCTATTATTTAATTCATTCGAATAAACAAAAAAATTAAATTTTTACTTTTTCAATTTTTAACTTCACTCGTTGACCATTTTCATTATTAATGTTTTGATGCTTCTTTTGGCACCGTGCCCAGGATGTTGACCTCCCAAATAGCTTATGAAGTATACTAAGGATGAGGTTGCAAGCGTCTGAGACGAATCTTGTCTGCTAGAGGCATACTTAAGATGAATTTCCACTTCTTAAAATGGAGTGTTAATCTTTATTGATAACCCGTATACATAGACATTCCAAACCAAACCTGCTTATTAATTTAAATTAAAGGCCAACGGTTTAGTTCATTTTAATAGGATGATTAGTACTTAACAGTGGAATTTTATATTGAATGTGTAATAAATTTGAAAAACTATAAATAAATAAGCTTATTGGCGGTGTTAAAATTTCAGTCAAACCAACCTCAAATCCCTGCACATTACATTGGGAACTTTCCAGTAAAGGTCAAGAGTGATGCTGAGCTTCTGGTCGATAATTTGCTTTTGTTTACGTTATTGGTGTTGTTTTTATTTCTTCAATATTAATCAAGCCTTTACTTAAAATTTTTATAATAAAATAAAGGTTTAATCCTAATTTTAGAAATTTAAAATAAATTTATTTGTGGTTTATTTTTTAAATCTTTATTGCAGATTTTTAACGAACTGGGTACGCAGGTGTTGGAGTCTGCTTTAGATGGTTATAATGCTTGTATATTGGCATACGGTCAAAGTGGATCTGGGAAGACCTACACGATGATGGGAACAGATGTAAGTACATGTAAATTTAATTGCTTCTAAATATTAGTGTTGTTACGTATTTTTTTTCTACTTGATTATCTTTTATTACATAAAATTTTTTATTATAAAAATTTAAGTTATTTTGAAAATTTAAATAAGCAATTGTCCTTGGTAGTTTATTTTTAATGTTTATATTTAGCTTCAGAATTAGGTAGACTTGGAACTATTGTTTGTACTTAAAGATTAAACAGTTTCTGTCAATACTTGTAAACATTAGATGATGAATGACAGGCTTTCAAATAAATCTGTGTTCTCTGTATGAGTTCGTAGGTCTTGTAGATTTTACAACTGATTAAAGTTACAGTACTAACAGCACCGGATACTTTAACTCGAGGAATGGTGTATGCCAACAATAAATCCTGATAAATCTCAATTGAACTTCAAATCTGTATTGGTCTGCAAATAAATTATTAGATAACATTTTTTCATTTTGGATAAAGAATGGCGACTGTTCATTTAGCAGAACATTGATGGAAAGAAGAAAATGAAAATTACTTGTTTATTTTTAAATTAAATATATAATTGGAATAAATTTTAACTGTAAAAAAAAATAATGCATAATTTTTTAGAATAATAAAAGGAATTGATGTTTATGGTGATGATGATGTTATGTAACAGGTCAAAATGTGAAGGTTTACATCAGCAATCAGATTCTTTATAAAGATGTGGTTAAAGAGTTAATGTGATATGAATATTTTTTTAAAGTTACACATTAATTACATTAACTGGTGACCACTGAATAATTTATTAAACAAAGCTTAACTTTAAAGTGCTTGTAGTAGATAATGCTTTAAAGGAACTATGGAGGAAGAAAATTAGTTGGCTGAAAAGATGAGAAAATAGTGGCAGTTGTTTGAATGGGACAAAATAATAGGATCATGAAGCAGAAAGAAAATACTATTAGTCACACATGTGGGCTGTGAAGTATAACCTATCTGCTAATGAGGCTAACTAAGCGAAATATTTGGGTTTTGGGTTATCGACAAACTATAAATGAGTTCAAAAATGAATAGAATGATTATGAGTGTTGTTGTTTATTATTCGAATGAATTGAATCATTTCTATTTATTATATTTCAGGATGAATTGGGCTTAATTCCAAGAATTTGCGAGGTGAGTTTATTGAACTTTGTGTCAGGTTGGGGAAAATCAATAGTGATGAGTGGATTGAAGTAGGAATTAAGTGTAATGTGATTATATTAAAGAGAATGAAGAGATTTAATTTAGTTAATTGGGGAATTTGATCTGGATGAAAATAGTGGTTTAATTATTATTATTATTTCGTTAATTTTGCAGAGTTTGTTTACAAATATGTCAGAAAGGAGTGGGGAAAAAGTAACATTTCATGCTGATGTTAGGTTTGTATAACATTATAAAATTTTATATTAACTGAATATTCATTTATGTTTTCTTGTTGCAGCTTTTTGGAAATATACAACGAGCGTGTTTGTGATTTATTGCAAGCTCCTTTTCCACACAAAAATCGAACTAGTCTGAAGGTGCGCGAGCATCCCAAATATGGGCCGTACGTGCAAGGTGATGTTTATATTTGATTTACAGTCTTTTAGATTAAAAGAGAAAAGAAAGAGAGAAAAAAATTCTGATTATTTTCCAATTTTCTAGATTTGAGTAAGCATGATGTACCTGATTTTCAAACTGTATTATCATTGATTGAAAGAGGAAATCAAAACAGGTAAAAATAAATATTTCTTTTTATTCTTTTTTGCTTTTAAAAATTTGAAGTTAATTTCCCTAAGGTAATGTAAATTTAATTTTTCAGAAGTGTTGCATCAACCGAGTCACATTCACGGAGTAGTCGAAGTCACGCTATATTCACCATCAATTTTACTCAGGTAAGTCGGCTTGATTTTTTTGATTTGTATAATGTATTAAATAATTCACAATGAATGACAGGCGTGTCTTGATGCTGAAATGCCGAGCGAAATCGTCAGCAAGATTCATTTGGTCGATTTAGCTGGAAGGTGTGTGTAACTCATTATTCTGTTGAGTCATTAAATTAGTTAATTAAATTAAAAAAATTCTTATTTAGTGAGAGAGCTAGTATTAAATTCAACAGAACACGGTTAAAAGAAGGTTCAAATATCAATAAATCTTTGGTGACGTTGGGAAATGTAATTTCTGCTTTAGGTAAGAATTACATACAGAATAAATATTATTAGAATAATAATAGCTATTTTATTACAATTTGTAGCTGAAAAGAGTTTATCATCATGGAGCTTGGATAGCTTAGGCTCAACTTACAGTTTGGAATCAGTGGGATCTAGTCCTGCAAGCAGCCCTCGACGTGTTCGTCAATATTTTGTGCCTTACAGGGATTCAGTTCTCACTTGGTTGCTCAAAGATTCCTTGGGTGGCAACTCGAAAACTATCATGATTGCTAGTAATTTAAATAGATATTTCATTACTTTATTATAATTATGTTATATTAATTATTATTTTGATTGAAATTAGCTATTTCACCTGCCAGTACTTGTTACTCGGAAACTGTTGGTACACTTCATTACGCTCAACGTGCTAAGTGCATTGTAAACAAACCTGTCGTTAATGAGGTATAAACATTTATGGCAGTGTTGTATATTACTACTAATTAAAGATTTGTTACTATATTTTATGTTTTGTTTTAAGGATTCTACTGTTAAATTAATTAGGGACCTCAGAGCAGAAATAGCCAGGCTAAGAGAATTGCTTGCAAATGCACAAACAGTATGCGTATTTTATATTATAATTTTACGTGATTTGAGTAAGTGAAATGGTTTTATTTTTATTTTAATAGCACGACGTTACACACACTCCACGCGATGAAGTTTCAATTGCTAAATTATTGAACGAAAGTGAACGCAATGTAAAGATCAAATTTTACAAAATTGGATTAACTTGACTCCCAAGTGCTATTTCTAATATTACTTTTTATTTATTTAAGGCTTTTACTCTCACTAAAACTTGGATGGAAAAATGGCTGGAGTCTGGAAGTATAGTTGAAGTGTGTAAAATTTATTACATGTTGTTGAATTGACTTTAAAAATTTGAAATTTCATTTTCTATATAGGATTCTGAAATGTCAATACTGAAAAGCAAATCTAGTGTAATTGTGGATTCACGTTTGCCTCATTTGATCGTATTAGACAATCATATTTTAAGCACTGGCATTAGGATTTATTACTTGAAGGTATAAAAAATAAAGTGTAATAATATAGCGGTAATAATAATAATAATAAATCAATATTTATTTTGTATTGTAGCACGGTAAAACTCGAATAGGAAATGACTCATCCGGCTGTGCAGACATAGGTGAGTTCAAGTGAATGATAATAAATACAGTTAAAGTTGTAAAGCACAAGAAAATTCATGAGTAGCAATTGAATTGAATTTTTTATAACTTTGCTAAACTTAATATAAAAAATATACACTCTTGGGAGTGTCTCGGGGGAGTTTTTTTTTTCTTCTTGGTTTGCTATAAAAATGAATGACTCATCCAATTTGATTCCCAGGTGTTGCAGGTAGCACGCTCTTGCCAGAACATTGTGAATTAGACTTTGATGGGTCAAACGTTGTGCTCTCACCCCTATCTGGTGCTACTTGCTTTATCAATGAATACATTGTACGTGATCCAACTTTACTAAGACAAGGTTAATTTTAGAAATTCACGTAATTTATAATTTTTTTTGAGTAAAATAAAATTTTTTCTGATTTTTTTAGCTGACATAGTTAAATTGGGATCAGATTTAACATTACGGTTTAACCATCCTTCAGAAGTTCAAAAACTAATAAAAGAAAAAAATCAGGTATTTGAATTAAAATATAAAATAAAATAAAATAAAATAAAATTTAATCCACAAATAATTTTTTTTTAATTTTTTTTTTAGGAAAAAATGATGCTAAATCCATCATTACATTTTATTTATGACTCCGAACAGAATTCAGCTTTTTTAAATTGGTGCTGTCATGAATGTCTTTTAAATCGTTGCAATGGAACATCAACTACAAGGCATTGTTCTACGCATGTGTACAGCTTTCCAACTTGCCATCACCAGTTTTCTGAAAGGCTTCTTTCTCCTACTACTTCCTATGACGATGAAAAATTGAAAGTAGCTATTCATCATGTGAATTCGTCTAACACGACTTGCTCATGTAGTTTTGCAAAAGACAACTTGCACACTGACAAGCAGAAAGCTTGTTGCTGGGGTGACACTAACTCATTAGGAAATAGCACTAGATGTGATTCACCCATAACCGAGAACAACTGGTAAGAAATAAAATTATTTCAAATCTGTTACACTTCAAATCTGTCTTTTTATTGACGATCATCGCATAACATGTCGTTAATAATTTATATTACCTGATCAATCAAATGAGCACTACCATATTACTCATCATAATTTATTAATAAAAAAAATATGTGATTTAATTTATCACTTCATAATAATTTAAATTTTATTTTGAATAATTTATGAATCTTAATTAAACATATATTTAAGTAAACATGATGTTTTCAAGTGGCGCATGCTAATGTTTTATTATTAATAAATATTTGTGCCGTCATTTCACGGAACCCTGGGAAGCCTCTTAATGTTTGGCATCATTCGACTTGTTTGCCTCATTGTCCCTATAGTGATATTGACTGGAGATGTGACGTTAATAATTGCCAAAACCATCTAAAAACTGTACGTTTATAGTTTAATTTCCATTCGCTGATCATAGCGAAGTGACTGTGCAATATTTTCTTGCTGTTGGTGCAAGTTTTCCTACTTTTAACGGGATATATGTTCAGTAGAATTTGTTATTGAATCCATAGCTGGACGTAAGTATAAACACCACTCAACTAATGGAGCGTGGCTAATTCAATCGCGTAATTTGATAACGGCCATTGTTCCCCCAATAGTGTGCCACTTTTAAGCTAAGGAAAGTAGTGAGATAAGTGCTTGCATTAGGAACACATGGTTTTAGGACATCAAAGTAATTTAGTTCCCAACTAAGGGATTTTGATTTATTAGCTATAAAAATAGGAATAATTAATTTATTACTTTTTTTTAATAAGAGACATAACAAGATTTTAAGTAAATTGTAACATAAAGTAAATTGCTTATTTAGTTAATCATAAATTTTGCATTACATTGACCCCGTGTCATTTACAATACCAAATAAAAATCAATAATGACATTCGCAGCTTACTCAGTTCAATTTTATTGATTTACTTCTTAAATTTACGTCTTAAATTAAATTTAGCTGCATTATGTCATATTTGTTGGGTAAAATAAATATTTATAAAGATATACATGTGTACACCGTATGTATTTATACATATCTACATAAACGTTTAAGTAAATAAATGTGATATGTGGGTTGATGATGTTCATCAAAAGCAGGATATTTACTTCATGTGGCAGTTTGATAGAAAGAAAAAGAGAAAAGTTTAATTCATTTATTTTTCTAACTACTACCATCATACCCTTGTTGATGACATGTGAGTCATGCCTTGATATTTGCAGCCCAGCCCACAATGAGAACCCCTTCATTTTTCTCTTTTGACTAAAATAGATTGCACAGTCAGACAGACAGCACTACCTACAACTAAACCAACCCAGTTTATTTCGCGCTTCTTCTTTTTTCTATTTTGTGTGTCGCGTTTTTTAAGTTATGTTAACAGTTGTTGTCTGTCTTTCTTCTTTTGTGTAAGTTTTTACGCCGTGTAGATTTAATTTTTTTACTCAGCTGTACGTTTTTTTTTAATTTTATCTCTGTTTGAGAGCAAAAAACATTAATATCGCGTTAAGTGATTAATTTATTTACATTTGATTTTTTTTCAGTAAAAATTCAGGAGTGTTGCCTGGTGACGGTATCCAAGTAACGCCTCTAATTTTCCAACATTTGGCGAATGAAAAATGCAGAAGTATGTCTACTGATGTGATTTACATGGGAGGTATGCAATATGATAAATAAAATTTGACGTAAGAAATTTGTAAAAAATATTTTCATTATATTTTTTTAAAATTAGATTTTGATGGTGCAAATTGTTCAGTGAAATTACCCAATTCAGCTTCTGATAATAATTGTTGCAATGCTTGCTACTACAGTCACTGTTCTATAGATAAATATTGTGCTTTTTCTGTGGGAGCAAATGCTCAAGTAATGACGTGGGCTAGTACAAAGAACTCGACTTCAACAACACTAAACAGTAAACTATTTATGGACAATTTAGTTAGTCGTCCTCATTTGGCTGCCAGGAAATTGTGTCAAAATGAAGCTGTTGCTAAAAATTCAATTGTAATCACAGAAAGCTGTGGTCCCCTTGCAGTAGAATGCTTGAGTGAAATACAAGATAGCGCCATTGAGCAGTCACATTTAAGTGATGAAGTTTATCTAGGGAAAAATATACACGCGAACTGTGTCAAGGAAATTAACAAAACGTTGATAAAGAAAGAAAAAGAAGAGATTCTAAATAAAACTTCAAGTGCTTATGACGTTGGTTGTTCTGTTTATCAGATTCTGTCTAAGAAACGGAGATTGCGTAAACACAGCTGTTGTTGTTGGAAAACACGAAGAAAATTTTTGGAAGACTGTGACAAGAAATTGGATAGGAGAAGAAGCAATTTAAGTATTTGGAAAATAGGAAACAAAGTAAGAAAATCAAATATTAATGGCGGCGTAAAAAGAAAAGCTAAAAAAAGATTACGTCAAATTTTTGCAAAGGGGAAATTTTGGGAAAACCATAATGATTTAATACGAGAGTATCGGACTAAAAATAAGGTTTCTAATTGCAACACAAAGGTTTATTCAGACAGTACAAAGCCTCAAATTCAAGTGGATTTACTTGAACGCAATTTAAATCGAATTAGTGGCACGAATAGTCCTATTTTAAATGCGATTAACAAGCCTTCTAGTCAAAATGAAAATGATTCTAATTCGATATTATTAAATAATGTGCAACAGTTTGTGAATTTTATTCAAGAAATTTCTGACAGTGAACAATTAGTTAAAGTATTGACGAATTCAAGCGAGGACCAAAATGACTATAAATACAATGTGCAAGAAAAATCAATAATAAAAATGGAAGTTGCTAAAGAAATTCCTTCGATCCAAGTGAAAGATGAAGAAATTAATCAAAGTCGCATTAACTCGATTGTTTTTGCATCAGTTGATACTAATTCCTTATCGGTGATAGGTAATGAAACGGAATTAAAACGTACTTTATCGAATAACGATATTCACCAATCAGTGAATTTAATTGAAATTAATGAGTCAGCTAATGAAGAAACAATTGAACAACAACAACAACAATCGAGTAAAGCCCGAACTAATTCATGGTCGGAACCATCTCAAATGAGCTTAGAACAGTTGGACAGTGAAATTAAGGATCTACAAGAAAATTTAAAGGTGGATTTAGTTAATCAAGTACTCGACAACATGGAAGATGCAATACTCTTATACGAAGAAATTCCTGAGAAAATTGATGACGAAGTACAAAACATGCGAGAAGAAAAAATGTTATCTAATAAAAAGTTGGTTCGTCAGTCAGCTAAACTTTGCTCGTCGCCTGATTTGATTGAAGAAGTTGAAAATAAGCCTACATCGCAGGTGCAGAGGCGACCTCTGCGAATGATTGGTGGAGTAATGAGTCGAAGTGTCTCATTAGATGAGGATGAAATAGATTGTGGTCAATGGTGTGGTCGACTTGAAAGGGTGGAAAAAATGAGTGCAAATAGTATGGAAGAAGTTGATATGGATGTTGACCCTGGAATTTGTATTGAAGAGAATAAAATTGAGGGTAGAAAAAGAGCCCCACCACTTGTTTTTATCACTCAACCTTCGGACAGTTTTTCAGAGTCTGGTGTTGTGTTAGATGAGAATTTGGATTTAGATCACGAAGATGAAGAAGAAAAAGATAATGATGTTGACGAAGACGGATCCGGGAGATTTGATGATAATCAAAGTGTCGAGTTTCCTTATTCAGACGACTTTGAATCGGAAGAAAGTGGAAACGACGACGAGGACGAAGAAGAAGATGAACACAATGGAGTCGAGAGCGATGAGGATATTTTTTACATTCCCATCGATCAACTAAGAGGATTTTCACCGCCTCAAATAGTTGTGGACAAAGAACTAGTATTTGAACTGGAAGGGTTTTCACGAAAGGGTCATGAATTTAATTCGACACAGAGCTGCCAAGTCAGGCACGAAGAAAGTGACCAATTGAAGATTGAACGCGAGGAATTTACAACATCGAATATTCAAGTGAATGCCAGCGATGGTGAGTCATTCAGATTTGTTGGCCATTACCACAACAAGGAACTGGCAGCTAGCCCACACAACTTGAGCAAGGACAACACAGAGCGGCGACCACAGCCAGATACTGACTCGATGGACGAGGACAGCAAATCATTAATTGATTTTTCAACGCCATGCAATCTAATAAACGATGATGAAGATGATGACGATGTGTTTGCTGATACAAGTTATACTTTAACACCGATGGATATTTTAATCGATTATCGAATGATGTCTCCCGGTGATCGACATAGACTTTATACTATACCTGAATTGAGTTCTGAATATTCTTCAACTCCTACTGAGGGCATTTTAGGGAGCATGAGTGAAGCTGATGTTACTTGCTTAGAAGAAGAAGAAGAAAATGGAAATGAATGCAGAAACGAAAGTATTACACCTCAAAATGAGGTTGTAAAATGGTGCAGTGATGAAAAGAATTTTTCTAAAATTAATGATGTTGGTGATGTTGACCAAAGCGAAAAAAATGTTTCACGTGATTTTCTTTTTCACAATTCGGATGATGAAACAGATTGCAATGCGCAATTCTGCAATAAGAAAATCACGAGCCCAGTACTGGATTCGGGTGAGCTAAATGCGAACCACAGATTTCAACCGCAACTTGACTCATCGGTGGTAAACCCAGGCATTGGCCTTGATTCTGAACGTGACCTTGGTGCAGACACTGGCGATGAATCATCGAGCTGTAAAAAAACAGGGCACTTGTTGATTATGCAATCAGATAGCACGGCGAGTAGTAACAACACGCTAGAGGGAAAAGCAGGCGTCGATGTGGCGACTGTTCAAGCACCTGCTGCATGTCGAGAATTATGGAAATTGTATAAGCAATTTAGTGAGGATTCTGAAGACGAAGGAGAAGCTAAGGTTGAAGACCAGCATGGAATGAAAGGGGAGGAGCAGCCGTTGACAGGTTGTGACTCTGAAAGGGGGAAGGAAATAGGTGACCAAGAAAATTCCCTGCTTTATAAAGAAGGAAAAGGAGTAACTTGTGAATTTGAAAGCGAAGAAAAAAGATCTAATAATTCATTTTATTCAGCCATGTCCCCGCTTAAGGATCATAACAGCAATATGAGTCATGATATATTAATCGAGGCACGCGATTGTTTTATTCAAGAGGAAAATGAGAAAAAATGTGATAAGATAACTGGAAATATAAACAAATTGTGTCACAGTAGTGTTATTGATACTGAGGAGTTGGACAACATAAACAAATCTGTTGAAGTTAATAATTGTGAGTATACAATGACGGAGGAAAAAGGTGTTAATATATGCGTGGATTTATCTACGGAAAACCCTAATGAAATGTCAAATGGGAATTGTTGTTCAAATGACGTTTTTCTAATGATATCTGGGGAAAATACGTTGAATATTGACGATAGGTGTGTGCAACGATGCGATGAGTCATGCGAAGGCCAAATGAATAACAGAGAGAATGAATGTGTATTAACTCATGAAGTATCAAAGGATACATGTGGTGTACTGAGTAATCATCTGAGTAATCGATGCAGGGATCAAGAGATTGAAATCGCTAGTAAAATAGAAAAGAAGAACGGTGAAATAGAAACGTGCAATTTGCAAAACAATACAAAGGAATTTGAAGTAAAGGAGGACGTTTCACCCTGTCAAAAGGAAAAGATGATACAGTTAAGTGAAGTCACCTGGACGAAAGCAAGCCAATGGGTAAATCCGGTGAAAAATTCCGACGCTTTACCTCCAATTAAATGTAAGTAGAAAAATCAATTATTTTATTTATTATTATGTAATAATAATATTTATTTATTTATTTATTTGATTTGTTTATTTTTATAGTGTTAAAGAAAATTGACGATTTTATTATTAACTCTCATGAAGAAAATGATGATAATTTTGATAATATTAAATCCATTAAAGAGGTTCAAGATAAGACTAATAAAACGTTTAGAGAACGAAGTATGACTCCTGATAGTTTGGACGAGGATGCCCCAAATGGTTGTACACTTTTAAAATCATGGAAGCTGGGACAAGCATCACCTACAACTCCTACAAATATCTTTGTACGGAATAAATTATCACCAATGGCGGGTCCACGAAATTTATACAACAAAAACACGGATTTGGGTGGTTTTAGTGATCTGTGGGGAGCTTCGACAGACAGTATTACTTTTGTTTTTCTGGGTCCTGCTTCGACTTTTGGTCAAGAAGGCTTATTTGCAAGAAATCTCAGGAGTCCTAGGTCTCCAGGAAGATGTCACGCTTTATCTAATTCATGGAAGTTGAAACACGAGTCGTTGTTACCTCGTTCGGTATCATTAGATTGCATTAATGGATTGGTGCAATATAGTTTGACGACGCGAGCAACTTCCATGGAGTCAATGATTCCTGAAGATTTGATGAATGTTGTAGAAAAAGGACGATTACACGGCATCGATTTGGAAGAGATGAGAGGTGATCAGACTTCGTATGACAGTCATCAAGAGTCCACTACGCCGGAATTATGTCGTGCCTTAAAATATCATTCGCATTCCAAGAACAATTCTTTCTTGCTGCCTTCACGGGCTTTCAGTCAGGGGTCAGTGGTAGAAACTCCAGTTAGTTCTAAGAAATCACTGGCTTTTGAGCGAAAGACCAAAAAAAGCGTTTCATGGAGCGATTTAAGTGGACAGGAATTGACGATGGAAGAAGGTTCCTTTACAAAACATCGGCGCAATGTGCGCGAAATTAAACCGATTATTAAAAAAGTGGACTCGAGTAACTTTGTTCATTCGGATTTTGTTTCGAATAGTTGCGACTACACTGAGACTGATGCTGAAGAAGATTTGAAAAAATCTGCACTTTTTACTAAGATTCAAAAGAAACGTAATCCGACTGCTTGGGTCATTGCTCCTCAAACGCAGTCATTTGCATTGAAGTTACCAGACCATGTAAAAGCAAGGATTAAACATCCCAAACCAGAGGAAAAAGTTGTCGCAAAAAATATTGAAATTGATGCTGTGACGTCAAAAACTGAAGAAAAATTGGATTCGAATGACGCTTGTCAAAGTGCAATTTATGAAGATGGGTCAAAGTCATTTTCTTCAGTTGCATCAGAAAAGGAAACTGCTGTGACTCGTTTCTCGGATGTAATAAATGGTGGATGTGAAATTGGATCTGAAGGTAAAAGATTTCCCTTGGCACATATGGTAGAACAGCTCTTAGCTAACAAGGAAATTGTTGAAGAGGTTCAAAGAATGGAAAATATAAATCAACTAAATAACAACATGAAAAATGCAGATTTGCTCGTTCCTTCCTCAGACTTTGATTGGGCAAGGTTATCGGTGATTTTATCAGAAGCGAGTGTCTTTTTTCAACAGTTGAGTACATTTTGTGCTAATAGAACGAAATTAGTAACTCAAAAATCTGATCAAAACACTTTAATTGATAATAAAAATCCCAGTTGTAGAGATAGTGAAACTCAAACGAACGATACTAAAAACAAAATGGATTACGCTACTGTTACTGATGATGCTTTTTCACCCACTTCAACAACACAATCTCTAAGTTTACCTTCAATTTTTGATTCGATGAATCATGAAACACTAAATTATTTGCACGTAAAACGAGACTCGAGTTCTGAAAGCAATTCAATTCGGAAAATATCTAGCGACGATGTTCAACAAGGGAATAAAGTTGATAGCGCTGTTCAAGTGGATACATTAAAAACAAATCGGAGCAGTCAAGAATCATATCGATTTAAAACTAAAAGAAGACGAGAAGCTTGTTTAAAAAAGGAATTGGAAATTTTAACTCAAGAAAAAGGAATAATAATAAAAGCATTAGATCGATGTCAGCATCAAAATGGATATTTAAATGGAAATATTCGTGAAGCTGAAGATGTAACTACTACTGATGATGAATTATCACCACCAGACAATCCCGATTATCTCATCTCTTATCAAGCAAGATTAGAAACGGCTTGCAATAGAGTTGTACATAAATTAGAAAAATTAAAGGAAACTGATTCGAAAAGTTATTCATCAACTGCAAACAGTTCCTTGCTTAATTCACCCTTATCCTATTCCACCGATTATTTACCTATAATGCAACAAAATAACGTTGACACTTTGACTCCATTTGGTGAAAGAAACGGATTTAAAAAACACTGGCAACAAAAACAATTGTATAGTAGTAGCAGCTCTTTATCATTATCCTCTACTAAATCACAATCTTCAGATTACCTGAAACCTCAAGAATATTGTTCGCAATTAATAAACATACGTAGAAATATAGTAGCAGCTTCAAGAAATATATCAACAAATAACATGACATTGAATGCTGACATCGTAAAAAAATTACCAAGTGAATATGCTAAAGAAGAAAGATCATCTTGTAAATCTTCTGATAAATTACTTGGAAATACCGCTAAAGATATTGAAAATCTTCTTTGGGAATGTCAAGCAGCCAGACATCGTGCACAGCATGAAATTGAATTAGCACAGGAACAACTTAAAAGCCAAAGAATGGCTGTTCAAAATTTAGCATCAGTTTTACAGCAAAAAGCATGATTTTTTTAAATTGATTTTGAGAACTTTTAAAGAGACTAATAATTTTGTTTTTTACAATGTTGTTATAAAGATTTTTTGTTTTTTTAAGTAGCGACAAATGAAATTTGATCTAGTCGGTAATCTTCTTGAGAGCAATATTATTTTAAGTTTTAAGCAGAAAGTATTAACTCAGTAACAGAAATGGATTTAATTCAACCGTTAAATTTTTATTTAAATTCTAATGTTACTTACTGCTGTACCAAAGAAGTTTTTTTTAAGAATAAAATGTACAAAAGAAATAATACTTAAAATTATCATCTTTGATCACGTTTTTATTAGTAAATAACTTTTAAAAGAGTCACTTGTCACGTGTAGAATGTTTAGTATGAATATGAACGTTAATTTAATTAAAATATTTTACTTTTAGTTGATTGATTGTGAAAAAAAAATGTTTTAGTGTGTCACGTAAGTGACTGTTCAATACGTTTTTAAGAACATTTCCTCTATTTTTTAATAAACGATGAAAGAAATGTATGTTTTATCTCTGAATTATTATTCACATCTTATTTAATCAAAAACATAACTAAAATATAAAAGAAAACTTGTTTTCTATAATAAATCCAGACATCAAAACCGCTTGTTTTGAATTAAAGTAATTGCGTTGCTTTGCCTTTAGTTGTTTTTCCTTTAGTCGCTTTCTTGTCACGTTTCTTTAACGCATCCATATTTCCTTTGAGAACACTAGCGTATGCCTTGAAATAAAAAACAGGTTAGTGGTGTTATTAAATAACAATTACTACATCTTTTCCGTAATAAATTAATCACTAGTGACATACCAACTGAAATTTGTTGACGTCCTTGGCATGGATCTGTTAATGAGCACAAAAAAAATTAATAGCGATTCTTGGTATAAAACCAATTTTGATGTTTTCGTACTACTGTGCTTATTTTCTTATTTCCCAATTTTGCCCTGATTAGACATTTGTATTCCGAAGGAGGTGTTGGCAAATTGCTAGGAGTTTTAGAGATAGGTTTTGTTCTGCCATCATCTAAAATAAAAGCATAATGTTAATAACGTAGAGTATGTTTATATTATGCGAAAGTATGTTCGCGAACTACTAACATCTTTTCATGGTTATGCTTAAAGACCCTGTCGAGCGAGACTTTTGAAATAGCCGAGTGAGTTCACTTAAAAACTGACATTAGAAATAATAAAAATTACTGTTTTTATAAAAATTTCTATAAATCATGGATTCTTACAGTGTCATTTTCCAAAATCGCCATCTTGATGTTTGAGAGAGAAGTGCAAGTCTGAGAGTAGTCAACTCTTAGATCACATGGTTTTATTTTGACTTGTATCTAGTTACAGAATGACGCTGAAAAACGAAAATGGCGGAAGTTTCAACAAACATTAGCGAAGATGAAGCGGCTTTGTATGACAGACAAATCCGTTTATGGGGTTTAGACGCTCAGAAAAAGTTAGTAAAAAATTAAATTTGTAGATAGAAGTTAAGTTTTATTAATAATTATTATTTTAGACTGCGAACATGTCGAGTTTTATTGGTTGGAATGAAAGGATTGGGAGCTGAAATTGTGAAAAATATTATATTAGCTGGCGTAAAGTCTGTAACGCTTTTAGACAGTGAAAACGTAAAATATTTATTATTTTACTAATGAAGAAATTTATTTCTGACGCTTTTTTTTGTTTTCCCAGGTATGTGAAGAAGATTTGTGTTCTCAATTCTTGATATCATCATCTCATTTGGGGCAAAATGTGAGTGCTGTGCTTTATTAAATTTTTGAAGTTTTATTACAATTTTAATACCCTTTAGAGAGCCCTATCCTCTGTACTGCAAGCTCAGCAACTGAATCCTATGGTTAGAGTAAATGCAGACTCAGAAAGTCTTTCACAGAAAGCTGACGACTTTTTATTAAACTTCGATGTTGTAATTTTAACAAATTCATCGAAAGAACAAATGGTTCGAGTTGACAATTTTTGTCGTAAAAACGACTTAAAATTTTTTGCTGGCGATGTTTTTGGATTTTTTGGCTATTCATTTGAAGATTTGCACAATTACACGTTTATTGAGTGAGTTTTATTCTTTGCATTAATAAAAGCTAAAAATATTTAAAGTTAAGTTTTATTTCAGAGAAGTTAAAGGATATTTTGAGAAAACTGATTACAACGAAAAAGAACAACAAACAAAATTGTTGAAGAAGGTAAGCAAAATTAACAAAAATCATGTTCAATTTATAAAACTCATTTATTTTTATTTACATAATATTTTACAGACAATGAATTTTTCAAGTTTGGAAGCAGCGCTAGAGAAAGATTGGTCTAATGAAAGTTTTTCACATCAGCTGAAGACATTGTCTAGTTCATTCTTAATTTTCCGAAGTATTTATTTTAATTTCAAAATCAATTTTAAATTATCTGATTTGTTCTAAAATAAAAATTATCACAGCCTTGCTAGAATTCCATTCTACAAAAGGTCGAAGACCCAAATTAAATGAGAAAAACGAAGACACGTCTGATTTATGTAACTTAAATGATCAATTATTGGAAAGCATTGGTGTGAGCAAAGATCGTGTTGATACAAAAATATTTGGGTTTGTACCATAAAATAAGTAGTTTTAATTCGAGTTAAGAATAGAACTTTAAAAAAATATTTTCTTTAGATCTGTATTTGCAGAAATCAGTCCTGTGTGTGCAGTCGTGGGTGGAGTTCTAGCTCAAGAAGTTGTCAAAGTATATAAGTAACCATTTAGTTATTAGTACAGCTATTTAAAATTGCTTAATTTTTTCAGGCGGTTTCATGCAAAGACACTCCTCACAATAATTTCTTCTTTTATAATGCACTGGAAGATAGTGGAATTGTTGAATTTGTTGGGAACAATTAAGATTTGTTCCGTTTTTCAAGCAATAAATTATAAGTTTGTACTGAATCTATGCAATTATTTATTTTTAACACTTAAAGGCAGGGCTGCAGCGAGGGGGTGACATCTATGACTTGTTACAGAGGCCTGATCATCAAGCACCTATCTGTCACATCACTGTGTTTATGATGTTTAATGTTTTATGTGACTTATTTTTTATTAAACAAGAGTGATGCATTGTTTTAAGTGGGGACTGGACCTGCTTACAGGTTTATTTAAACTGCACTGAATTTTCGTGTCAAACTAGTCAGTTTATTTTTTATTTTTA
>JAQFZN010000342.1:0-33955 GCA_034687075.1 Geophilus carpophagus
TTGTCTAATTCTTGGTTAACAAGTTTATTATGTGCATAGTTTACTACTTATTACACATGTCTTTTTGAAAAATATTATTATCAAAATTAATTTAAATTTAAATTGAAAAAATATTTTGAATTTCAATCTATATTGGGTTTTTTCAATTAATATTTTAAAATTTTAATAGCATAATATTAATATTTATTTGTTCTATCTGGGTAAACATTGGAGGCAACAAGCAGCTGACTAAATATTGCAATGTTTTAAGTTATTTAGTTTTAAATCTATATGGGAATTGAACTTGTTATTGATTTGTCTGTTGACCTGTCTAGAAAATGTAAATAAATATAAAAATCTTGATGTTCGATTTTAATATTCGTGACAAAAAATATATCTTAAGTAAAATCAATTTTCTAGGGTTAGATAGTAAACCAGCAACTACTCTACACAAATATAACTTTTTTATTTTTTTTTAGTGACATCTAAGTATGGGTCCTTTATTTTTTATAGTAACATCTAAGTATGGATCTACTTTGTACATAATGTATAATTTATTATTTGTTTTTAGGGAAGTTTAGAAATTTAAGTTTTGTTTTTGGATTTTCTCATGCATTATTTGCTTGTGTTACTCATTCCTTCATTTGCATTCCACTTTTCTTTAAGTTGCAATGACATTTTACATGTAAATTTGTCCGTACAAATTTCATTAAGGTTTTTATAAAAAAAATTTAACTCAAGTTTCTTTGTACTATATACAGTTTCTCCAATTTAACTTAAAGTCAAAAATTTAGCCAGTCTATTTATTGATAAAGTGCACTTAAACCCCAAAGTGAAGAACATGATTGTTGGACTGTCACGTGATTTCCTAAGGCAGAACATTTAGGTTTCTCCTCTGCAGCAAAAGAGAGAGAAAGTGAAATTAAAGTTGGATATTGAAAAAAGTAGAGTATCAATTTTATAGCAAATTTTTTAGATACTTTAATGGTTAATAACGATTTCCAACATTAAAGGTGAAATGTATAAATTTAAGCCTAGCTGTTATCATGTGAAATTTTTAGAGTGTAGAATTTCTCAGCACAGTGGTTCTTAGCTGTGTTTTAGTCTGAATTTACTGCTCAAGACGACTTTGATGTTAATGCATGTTTTATACATTTTTATGGTTAAGAACTTCTAAAGGGAAAGAACCAGAAAACCAAAAACACAAGTTTTAATATTTTTTTATATAAATATATTATAAATTTTATTAAACTACAACAGTGTTGTATTTTTTTACTAATATTAAATCATAGCTATTTAAAAAAATTTGCTGAGATAAATAATTTATAGCGTACATCATATATTATGTCTTGCATTTTTCAAAAATATTTCTTTTTCTGAGGAAAATAAATGGTGACAAGTGTAATAAATGAATTATACTCTTAGGACAATTTTTTTTATTTATATCTTTTGCTTAATGAAGCTGAAGAGTGAGAGGAAGGTTGTTCATTTTTTTCTTTCACTCACTTTTCTACTAATCATATGCGTCATTTGTCACAATCACAAATTGCAGTTTTATTTTTTTGAGGTTACTTTGGTTTGGTTTTTCTTGTTTTAAAATTTAGTTTAGAATGTAATTTGCAGTAAAATTTAAAAGAAGGAAATAGCTGTTGCAAATGCAATTTCCCACGTATCGATGAAGTTGTTTCACATCAATAAACAACACAGCAGGGAGGAGATTGTACATTTTTTTCTCATTATCTTGACACGAGTATTTTTTTTTTACTTTATTTTACCGTAGCAGCATAGCAAATAACACGGTTTCATCACTGTTCTGCGTGTTGGTTGCCAACAAAATGAAAGCAGAAAATTTTTGAAAGGGGCGGGATGCCAACCGGGCACGCAGTCAGGTTTAAGAAATGGAGCTCGGAGTGGTGATGTTTCAGCGATTAGGTCAAATAGCGGTTATTACCCAAGTAATCGCAGCGATTAGTCGTTTTACCAATATTTTTGCTGCTCATTAATTGCTAATCGTTTACAGGCAATTACGTGGGACGTGCAGTAAGAAAAATAAGATCGCAGGAAAATGATTTGTTTTTCTTTGAATTTGCATGCAAATGTTATTATGGTGTACGAAAGCAGATTTTTTTTTTAGATAAAGAAACTGCAATTATTTTTTTATTAATAATTTTAAAAAATTTGAATATTAATTTTTGTCGAGATTTACTAAGATATAAATATTTTAATTTTTAAATTGATTAATGTTAGTGAATTTTGCTTTTATTTTAATTTATTTTTCATAAATTGTTTTTTAATTTGATTTTTTTGGTATTTTTTTCGTAAATTAAATAAACGAAAACAAAATGTGCATGGTTTTGACATGAAAAGAATGTTTTATTTAGTATTTTTTTAACACTGTTTCTTAGGATGTTAATTTAAAAATATATTTTTTCTTTTGGTTTATAACTTTCATAAATTTATCTATTTACGGAAGATTGCTCAAGCACTAAAGCACAACTGCTTGTTAACAGAATCTATATTTCTGTTAAGTTTGTGTTTATTTTTTATGAATTATTAAAACCCAACTTTAATTCAACAGATTTTACAAAAATTTTAATGCTTATCAATGGGTAACTTTATGGAATTTTTGATTTTCATGTTTATTGTATAAAAATATCCATTTTTAAAATTAATTCTAATATTTTATTTATAAGAATTAGCAGGAATTTTCGATAATTCATCACTTTTGACACCTGATCTTCTAAAAGTAATCTACTATTCTGCTTATCTTTTGTCAGCTTGTGTTAATTATAATAATGTGTAAATACTTTAAGCTTACCTAAAGGTAAACTGAAAATGAGCACACTTGAGATATCTCAGTTTTAAAGCATGAACTACAGTTATCATTTAAAAAAATTTATACTAGATAATAATTTTCTCTTGAAAGTCAGATATTTGCGAAGCTGATAAACAGGAAGTTTCATTTAGACAATCGATTTTATTATTTTTAACTATGCACGCTTTCTAACAGGTTTCATACAGTATTGTTTTCAAGAAAATTATTAGTAATTGCCATTCGCTTATTTTTCTGATGAACTATGCGCAATTTCAAAATTTCTTTGTATGCATAAGATTTCATATCTAATTAAATATTTTAGAATTTTTGTGAATTCAATCGTATTTATTTATATAATCATTTCACACACTTTAATTTATAATTTCTTTTTGTAGTTACATTTTAGGACGGATGTCATTCGGAAATGAACACATTTTTTCGGACTTTCTTTGAAACGTTTAAGTTTCTCTGAATTAATTAATTAAGAGCAAGCTTGTAGGTTTTCTCAGGAAACCTATTCAAAATGAGATTTGAATGGAAGACGTTTGCTGATAAAATTTAAAAGTAATATGAAGACGAAAATTTTAACAAAAAAAAATTAAAGCAGTACAACTTAATTTTATTTAATTTCATTTATTTAGTATATAAAAAGTTAAAACGATGATTGGTTTTTTTAAATATCAATGTACTGTACACAATGTTTTCTTTATCTACCTCCAACTATTTCTTCAATTCCCTGATTGGTTTCGTTTTACCGAACGTTTTGCGATGAAATTAAGTTATTGAAATTTGATTTAAGTTGGATGATAAACTCAATTACTCAATTTCTAAAATTCATTAAAATAAATTGTTTATCACAATAAAAATGAATTTTAAATTTATTATAATTTATTATTAATGATTTATTATTTTTAGTTTAGATGTACATAATCTATAAATTTTCCTAACTGTTCATTTGCAGTTTAAAAAATGTGATTTGATTCGAACTCACCTTAAAGAAATATTTAAATTTTAAATTCCCATAAATAAAATTGGTAAAATTTGCTGTATAATTTATACATTTTAAACCCGCAGTCGCAGGCTTAGTGCATCTGAGGGATTGTATCGGCGTCTTAGTGCCTGATGATCCATTAATTATTCACTTGAGTGTCAGCAACAGTTGAGTCACGCGACTTGTTTCTGTTTCTTCGAACACAACACACTACACTTGCAACAAAGTCGAGTTAGTTTTGGTAAACAGCATTATCTGCAGTTGGTAATAGAATCACAGCAGTTCTTGTTGCAAGTAGAGAGCGAACAAACAACCAGTCGATTTCTATGAACGCCTCGTGCACTTGTAACTAATGTCTCTTGGGAAAAAAAGCGAATCTAAAACATTCCAGGATAAGGGTAAGTTTGCACATGACAAAGATGTACTTTTCTAATCTCTCCAGAGTCTCAGCTGTTGGGCTAAACTTGCCGGATTGCCTGCTCTATTCTTCTAAGCAAAGTCCGTCCGTGGAGAATTTTAAATTAGGACTATGACATGAAATATGCAAGAATGCAAAGTTAGTTTCATGTTTAGAGAGGAGAGGTGAGAGATAGAAATAATCCATAGAGATATGGGCTGAGTTTAATGTTGCGGATTTTAAAAGTGGTGTATATTTTCATGGGCCATGAGAGCTGAAGAATTTTGTGCATGGTTTCGTACAATTCCATTTCGACAATTGTCGCCGTTGTATAGAAGGTCAGAAGCGCGGGTGTGGATGGCATCAATTTAATGCTTATAGTGAGTAGTCATCATTTCTATCGTTCTCTTCTCTTTCTCTAGTGGATAGAGGACAAGTTGAGGTTCCGCTGTCAAGTGAGAATTGCTTGATGGAAAATTTTCCCTGAGGAATTTCAACGACATTGGTCGCTTCATTCATGACCTGCTCCTATTATATTGGAAAATAGAGGTGTTAAAGCTTGGAATGTGCAACTGATGCGTTTTCCTGCCGGTTTGTAAATGGATTTGGCCAAGTTTGTTTGAAATTGTGATAGCGTATTATGAAATGATTGTGTTAATGTTAGGGATAATTATCAAAGTGCATCAATTTATTAGGGAAAATATTGATGGCTTATTTAACCTGTCAATATTTTTCTCATTAAAGCGAAAATGAACTTTTATTAAGATGAATTATTGAAAATTTCGTCAAAAAATATTTCTGCTGTTATTGGTAACTGGTAAAATGCATTATGGGTAAAATTGATAAATTGTTATACAGTATTTAGCTTTCACTTTTAAAATTTTAAAGCTGATGTATTATTTATCTTGTTAAATGTCACGCCTGTTTTGATATATTTTTTTTAAAGAGCAAGAGTGTATATAATCTTTTATTTTCTTAATAACAACATGAAAATATATTATAAGTTTCAGGTAGACAACGCTTTTGGGCGTTTATTTTAAAACTAATCAATTTTTTTTTGTCATTCTGACATCAGAATCTGATTTTCCTCACTAGAATGCATATTTCTATGTATTTTTTCAAATAAATTTTAAAGTATTTTTACTAAAAAAAATGGCTTAATTGGATTTCGAGTTTAGTTCAAACAACGGGTTTTGGCTTTTTTTTTTTTTAAATTAGTCAATTTTTCTCAAATCTGATGCCAAATATTGACTTTCCGCATCAAAATATAAATTTATATACTTTTATTTAAAAAAAATTAAGTATTTTTTTATTTAAAAATTGACATTTTTGGATTATGATTTTGGTCCAAAGAATGTTTTTTGACGCGTATATTAAAAAATATTTTTTTTTCCCAAACTGATACCAGGTGCAGTGCACAGATTATATTTACCTAGATTCATTTCTTATGTAAAGCTATTACAGTCTAAAAACAATCTTTCCCCGGATAAGTTTAAGGTCCACCTTAAGATTGACCATATGCTCTACTGTAGTAGATGTAATTGACAGGGCTTTTTTTGTAAAAAAAATAGGTGCCGGTACTCAGTTGAAGTCATTAATTTTTTGGGGTACCATGACTGTATAGCCCGGGCAAAATAACCTGGAAAAAAAAAATGACGACAATTTTTGATTTTTCTTTCTGGCTTGGAAAGAGGTTCCGGTACTCCGTACCGGCGCGTACCGTCACAAAAAAAGCCCCAATTACTACTGTATCATAGTCAATTACTAATTGACTTTGGGACAGTAGTAATTGTTTGTTATTTATTTGAACAGAGAGAAATTATATGCAATTTCCTAATCTGTTTGAAAAGAACACATGGACATTAACATAAATTCGTTAATATATTTTTAAAAATGAAATTGAGAGCTAAAATCGAAAAGATTTATTTTATCACTTTAATCACAAAATATTATTATTTCTTCTAAATTACATATCGTGTGTTCAGCGCTGTCAACACAGATTTTTATAAGTAGTAGCCATTTTGTTGAGAGTATGCTTCTTATACATTGATTTTCTTATACAAACTTATACAATCTACTAAGCATGCAAGATTAAACATTGCTACGAAAAAATATCAACAGCAAAGTGCTATTCTACTTGATCTTATAAATAAATAAAATGAACTCTAATGTACTATTAAAGAATTAAAGTATTGTAAATGTGTTCGGTTGCTCTTAAAATTCACTTTGAAAAACTAATGATTTTAAAGCTTAAAAAATCGACACTTTAAAAACGTGAATTTAAAATGTGATATGCTTTGAAGCGGTTGTTTAATACTTCGAATTATTTACACTTGAAATAATCTGTTAAATATACCTGAGAAAATGGGTTTTCGCTAGTCAAACACATACTTGTTATTAAACATTTATCGTTTACACTGTACATTATGTGGATGTGTGTGTGTGTGATTTGCTATAAGAATGTATAATATATAATGCATTACTCTAAGTCAATTTTAATACAATGCTTAGCCATTCATTCATACACGTATGGTGTTAACGCCCTTTCCGATTTATCTTTTGGCAAGCTGTTATATCTGAATTTTTCATGGACTTAAATCTTGTGCCTCAAGACGAGCAAAAGGGCAATTTTTTGGGAAACAAAAATGGAAAAACAGATTGCAACTGAATAATGCGATAGAAGGAAAAGTAGGATAAAACTGTTTGAAATTGACAAGAATTTTAATGAGAAATGAGTTTATCAGTACTGTATATCAAATCTGTATACCGGATCACGTTGCCTAATTAAGACCTAACAACATATGAAACTGGCATTTAATGTGTCGTCACGTCATAAATAACTGAGCGATAAAATTTAAGGGTTGCCAATAAAGGGAGTAAATGAATTGGGAGAGTGATTAGCATGAGTTGTCAATTAAGAGATAAATTTTTGTTTATAGCTATTTGCTTTGTGACTTTGGTAAAGGCAAGCACAGGCGACTTGTTACCATAACACGTGGGAAACGAGATGACGTCTTGAGACCCTATTGGTTGGCCATGCCACAGTCTCCATTACCATATAGAAGAGTCACCTTTGCAATTCATGAGGTGAATTCTAAATCAACTAAACAAGCGACGTCTTGAAGAAGGGGGAGGTGGTTGCTTTTACTTTTACAATGAATTATTCACCCCGCTTTGCATTGTGGATCTCATCAGTACCACGAAAATCTCAACGCGAGTGAGCACTGTAGTAAGAATGATAATGTGGGAGGAACGCTTATTAAAGGCTAACAGTGTCGTTTAAATGTTGGATAGACCGATTTGAATGGGATTTTTTTTGGGGAAAAGAAATCGATATGAACTACATTTAAATAAATTATAAGGAGAGATTGATTGGCAGGTTTTTTTTTTCTTTTTAGGATTTGTTGATTGCGTGATAGCAATAATTGAATGTGACTTTGGTAATAAAGTATTATGTATGAAAGATGTTAGATTTTTGAAAGGCGTAGAAAAAAAAGCTGCTTGTCTGCACTTATGAAGAAGTTTACAAAAAACTTTGTGAAGGGTTCCTAATAGCACATATGTCTATCTGACATTTATAAAATTGACAACCCTATCATGCACTGCCTGATTTTATTGTTCGTAGGTTTCAGGCACTGTTTGGAGCCAGATTTTGGGGTGTGCAGACAGTATATCTGATGCGGCCTTATTCTTGAATGATAATGTGCTAATCACTGGAAAAAAATTATTTTTGATTTAGGCTTGGCTGCTAAGCATTTATTTTTTTGCCTCTTTTCTTCCTTTGTAGGATTTAGACACAGTCACTATGTTTACATGCTCAAAAATCCCTAAAAATAATCCGTAAAAATATTCTGGTTTTTCTGCATGTTTACATGCATGCTTTTTCAAGAAACTTACTTGTCAGTTACTTCCACCTTAAAACACGTGATTAAAAAACAGTTTTCAAGTGAAAGTCAAGCATTATGAAACGTGATTGCAACATTAATAGGGTTGCCAACATTGACTGGAAGTTCACCCAGAGAAAATTTCTTGTTAAAATAAGGAGGACCTTCATTTTTTATTTTTTATTTTTTCTTGCTCTGATTGCATATTTTTCTGACCAATCAGAGCAAAAAAAAAAAAAGTCTTCTCTATCTTTTGTAGTCGATAGTGACCAGGTATGCAATGTGCGTATCCCATCCATTCCGGCT
Organism: Geophilus carpophagus; assembly: GCA_034687075.1. Classification (NCBI taxonomy): domain Eukaryota; kingdom Metazoa; phylum Arthropoda; class Chilopoda; order Geophilomorpha; family Geophilidae; genus Geophilus; species Geophilus carpophagus. The sequence continues at coordinate 8,373 of JAQFZN010000342.1, forward strand.
TGGAGAATTTTACTGTTCACCCAGAGCTCAGAAAATGGTTGCCAAACCTGGAGTCTCCGGGTCAAAATGACCATGTTGGCAACCCTATTGCAAAAATGGCAAAAATTTTAAAGTGATTTTAATGTTACATTAAAATCACTTTAAAATTTTTGCCATCACTCTGACTTTGGTAAGCAGCCATTTTGAAAGCGAAATGAAACGGAAAAGCGACTCACGCCCATGCGCAGATTAAAATATTCCTTGTTTTGCAAAATAATCTTACCCTTTCAGCAGGGATATTCTTTTTTACTTTTTACTCCTTTTCTGTAATCTTTTTTGGTTTATATGTAAGGAATTTTTTCTGAATCAAGAATATTTCTGAAATATTCTGTACACGTAAACATAGTGAGTGCCTAATGTTTAGTTCCCACTTAACAAAAAAAATTTTATTTTCTGCTTATGGTTTCCACTTGGCAGAAAACATATCCCATAATCTGCCAAGCTTCAATAGCATGCCATATTATATTTTTCGCAATTTCTTAATTTTCATTAAAAACTTATTATTTATCTTAGATCAAGCCTTTTTCCAGTTGCCACAGTTTAGTTTTGGAGTACCAATGGATGTACTCAGGTCACCATCTGCTAAAGAGCACAAAATAATTCAGTTGGCTAATTGCTTTTTTGTGGTGAAAAAAATAGAAATAGATTCAATTTTTTTCAGAATCAGGGCATTTTAGATGAATAGCACATGCTCTTTGCTTTTTAAAATTTCAATGGATTAAATAAACATTATTTTAAAGGTTATAGGCCTAACAGCTTTAGAAGGTTTTAGGCTAAAACCCTCTAATTTTTATGATACACAGTATTTACAGTATGACATCCTAACCAGTTAAAAATTGAGCAGAAAATTGAGCAAAAAGCTGTTTCTGCTCTATTTACACAAGTGGGAATCAAGCATGAAATGCTTAATTGGAAATCCAGCCCTGAAAAATGTCTTGGATGTTGTATACTGTACCAGGAGTGGACATATTACATGAGGTCAAGAAGAGCCACATTCTGGATTTTCATATACAGGGTGTTCATTTATAAGTGTTCTATTAAATAATTTGCAAACAATCAAAGTTATCAAAAATCTGTTTAAACAAATAATAAGCATAGTTGTAGTGAATAAATTCAGGTATTTTTTGTCTGCTCACATTTTCAACAATCATTCAAATAAAACAATTTTACAACAATGTTTTCTAGGATAACTTTTGCCCTCTACAACTTTCTAATTAAAAGTTTTGCTCTATCTCTAATACAGACAAAGTTGGAACTGCAATGAACCACTTCTGGTAGACAAAGGTCATTTTTATGACTACCATTAAACTCTTCACCCTCTTATTTATATTTGCTTGTTTAAACAGATTTTTAATAACTTTGATCATTTGCAAATTCTTTAACTGGAACACTTATAAATGAACACCCTGTATACAAAGAGCCACATCATAGGAGATGCGTATGCACCCTATACATTGAAATTACAGCACACAGGTATACACCAATACTCACGTCTTTGATAGTTGCATTCATACATGCACATCTTGTCACTTACAACATTTAGAAAGGAAAATCACGAAAATACAAGTATAATGGGGAAAGAAAGTATCTATATTTTTTATAAGAGACATTGGGAGCCACACTTTATCCAATGAAGAGCCGCATTTGCCCAAGTCTTTTGTATACTATCTGAGATTGTTGTGTAGTATTTTGTTATTTATCGGTATAAAAAATTAAATGCTTTTGTAAAATAATAAAATAAAGAAATAAAACTTCAAATGTCTCAAATATACGTTACTAATGGCGGCTGGGTAAGCAACATAAAGCTTATTTCTACAATATTTTCTTTTGGAATACATATCAATAAAAAGATTTTCCTAACTGTACTAGCGACTTTAATTTTACAAAGTGCACTTGACATTAAGAGGTAATTTTGAAAAAAGTGGAGCTGGTCTTTTGTCATCGTCTTGTCTTTGGACGTCGAGACAAAAAGAAGACATATCGTGTTTTTCCTTGCCAACATTCATCAGAGTCATTCGTTTAAGGTGGTTTTACCCTTTTTTGTATTAAAAAGAGACGTGCAAAAGATTTGACGCCCTGTGGTTATCCCTCTTACATGTTGGCTTACCACATTTTTCGGGGAAGGTGGGTGAGCGAATACAAGGGATCCATTTTAAGGCATGCAGCTGTTTGATAACAGGCTTTAGTGGACGAATCTTTGCTCATTTTTCAATACTGCTGCTTATGATATGTGTGAGATCGATCTTAGCAATCCGATTACTCGTGGTGTCATATCGAATTTGGTTGAAGCAGATAGCTTGTGCTTGGAAATAAAACATGAGATGGATTTATTTGTGGAATTTATTTTCAATTTCTCAATTAGACTCGGTTGGTATTCTTTATTTGCTCATTTAGAATTTAAGATTCGTAAATACAGTAATAGCATGTTGTGTAACCAAACTGGCAGTTTTAGTCAATTAAATGGTAATGAATGCTAATTGGGACAATTGGACATATGTACATACGTTTGTGTATATATGCATAGCACAGTTTGCAATAAATTAATTTAAATTTGCACGAATATAAAAATTTAATTAAGGATTTCATGTTTGTTAAAGATTTTAGTTTGAGTTTAATGATTTTTATATTTCACGTCAGAAAGTTTATTTGAATTTTATTCTGTAGATGCAATGACTGATTATGTTCTATGTAGAATGTAAACCGTTACATTACGCTACAATATTAGAATTTCTTTTTTTTATTGAAGTTAGTTTTAATTTATGTCTTTGTAATAATATTTACTTTTCATCTCGTGTACAAATACGTGAATTCATAAAGTTTTAAATTTGTAAATTGTCTAGACAAATGCATGTTCATATATGAGTATATGTACATAGTGCATTATGTACGAGAATTACCGTAACGTTGTGTTTTGATAACGATCAGTTTTTGGTCGGTTTGGTTCAGAATTTCAACAGTGGGATTATTATATATATGTAATCAGAAAATGTGATCATTGAATTTGCAATTCTAAGAACTTTTTAAAATATTTTCAATTTCACCATGCTTGAACTAATAAAACGAATTGCTTGGATCGTTGAACAAAATACAAACGGTGGCTATCGAAGCAGATTATCAAGATCAAAGTTTATATTTGAACACATACTATCTAAATTTGTGCCTTATACTCTAAAAAATAAAAATCTGTTTTTTTATTTATTTATTAATTCACTGCAGCAAAAACTGAAAATTATAAAAATATTTTCTATTTTTATAATTGTCAGTTTTTGCTGCAGTCAATTATTCTTAGAAATGTCAATCGAAAATGTTAAAGTAGAGAAATTTATTTATGATTAATTCTTGAAAATTTAAAATTAAATTTATTGTCTGTTTTTCTTATTCTTCTATGACCTTTTATTTATTTACTTAGAATTTTTCTATAAAATTGCATTTTTGGCAAAGATGCAATCTTGTAGCACGTTTGCGTGACTGTTGTCATCACTCTCTTAGTTGTCGCACCTCCCTTTCACTTTGCCCGGCCTCGGTTTATCTGCCAGGTATCATTATAATTTCATCGCGTCTCCTGCGTGCCCTCACTGCCATCCCTGTAATCCGAAGTTGGCCGTGAGTGAAATCAATAATGTTGTTGTACGCAGGTGCACGTGCCACAGCCTAAATAGAAGAGAAAAGAGAGTTGTGCGAGGTCAGTTTAGGTTGCGTTCGATTCAGTACCTGCATTTCTTTATTCCAAAGAAATTTTCTAACGCAAGCAAGTCTTCTTTCTTGAGTGGTGTTATTAGAACTTTATGGATTTTCATGGCTTATTAGACACTGATATCTGCGCCCGAATGACAATTGGCGTGTGACGGCAAGAAACGAGATCAAAGAGGAGCTTCTACTATAATTTGCTCAAAAGCTTGTAATTTTTTGAATTATAGTTAAGTTGTGTTTTTTGTTGTTGCAAAATTATATACAAGAAAGCATGTAAAAAAAATTACAATAAATTTCATGTTGGTGTTCAGTTTGAAGTGTTAATTACAGCGCTGTTGCTGTTATTTGAGTTTTAATTTTTAATAGGTTTTGCAGAATAAGAAAATTGTTCAATTTGTCTTTACTTGTACAATACAAAATTTGCTTTAGTTTTATGTTAATGGTAGGTAATTCATTAATTGATACTTTAAAATAAATAAATGAAATTCTAAATGAAATTAGTTATTTATTTATTTACATTTTCAAATTACTTAACATTACTTTGTAGTTGTTGTTGTTGAAGATAGGTACAGTCAACAAAAGGGAATTTTTAAATATTGTTTGATTTACTACAACAAAAATGTGCGATTAATAATGCAAGATTCCAGCTTTAATTTTCAATATAGTTTTAAATAATTACACATTTAAGATAATTTTCTATCACAATTTTGTAAACAATAATGAAACCTTAAACATAATTATCAAGATTTCTGATTACCGGTCTGAGAACATTTTATCTCTAAGCCGTGTACAGTGTTTGCATAAAGATAATTTGAAATTAAAATAATTCTGATAAATTTATCCAAATGTAATCTAGTTTCATTGTAGTTAAATAAATATTTTTCAAGATTACATTTACTTTCTAATATCATGAAAACATCACTTATCTACATGTACAAGTTATATTTAATTTAAAATGTAATATTGTTATAGGCTAATGATATAAACAATATGCGCCATTTTCTTTCAGTTCACAATCTTGTTTTCATCAAATTACGAAGCTTTTGTTCAATGTAATACTGAATAGGTAGCTCTAATCTTTTAGGATCTTGATGGAGAACATGTTTACAGGTCGTAACATCATCAAATAACAATATTCATCAAATAATCTTTTGTTAAGATAAAAAAATATATAGTAAATAAATACTGATTACACAACAACAACAACTCTAATTTTAGATAATTTTCCTGATTATGATATGATGTCAGTCTTGCACTATTGTGAGTATCATTACCTTTGAAGTTGGAAAAATTATTAGATTATGGTTCGTGATCAAGTGTTGTTTACTAAAAGGTTCTTTCATAGGTTTGGGTTGATCTTGAAGTGACATCAAATATTCTTTAAAAGAACAAAACGTAAGCTCCGATTTCAACCGCAATGCACGTTTCTTTAATGCAGCAAAATATTGTTGTGTGAAGCAAATTATGATTGGCTTAATATAAAACTGCACTAATTAGCAGTTGGACAAACCTAAGTGAGGAATGTTTACCGGTATTTGAAATTGCATTTATAATTTAGTTTAGTTTGATATTTATTTATTTTTTGCTCTTGAGATTATTAGAATGAAAAACAACACTTGCTTATTAATGTTGGCGTAATGATCAGAAATTAACTTTTAAATATGATTAATTAAAGCAATCTTCTTTAAATTTATTAACTGCAAATAATAAAACATGGAAATTAGTGATCATTTTATCACATTTTTTCCTCTTTCAAAATTTAATAGATTGGCTTGACTCATTCACGACTTTAATGTGAAATATTGATAAAAATGAATCTTTTTAATTACACGCGATGAAAAATGAATCAATTGGGTCCTTTTTTAATTTTGAAAGTTTGAATTAGTTAACTTTGAGCTTAATTTGTCATAGAATACAGAGGGCGCGTTTTAAGATGGTATAATTAGTGGTGTCAGGATGCATCGACTTGGTTGTACAAGTGCAAAGATAATTTAGCGCTCCCAAAGTTAATTTAAGTCGAGTTAAATTGGCATTGAAAATAAATGACTCGTATCCAGCTGGTCCATTCTTCGTAACTGTATCTATCAGACACCTCTTTCTCACTGAAATCGTAATTTGAAGTGAAATGGACGAAGAGTAACTCGATTTGCCAAATTCCAATTTTTATGTTTATAGACGTGAAGAAAAAAAACGAAGGGTACAAGAGTTGTAAATGTTTGGTTACAAGTTTTTTCTATCAGTGTAAATGTGTATGGAAAGTGGAAATGGATGGAGGTTTAGGATGTGTGTTTAGTACCTATCAGATGCAGTGATAGCTTTGACTGGGTGACACAAGTCACATTTTCTTTGCCTTTTATTGTCCCCGTTTGATGGTCGTTGGAGCTGCCAAACTTTGATAGCTTTTCCTTACATTTTCCCATTTCCACCATACCTCACCCACTTCCTTTTCTCTTGCTCTCGATTTGTATCTGGGGCTGATTTTCTTTTGACTTTTATAGACCCGCCCATCTTTGATCAGCTTTTTTTCTCTGGGTTTTGCGTGTTCATGTCATTGCTGGGTCGTGTTCTTTTCTATCCGATGGATTGACAGTTTGCTGCATTAAGTGAGTATGCAGAAGAGCGTTTATTCCTTCTTTTCTATCTCCTTCGGGTTTTGCTTCAATAGCATGCATGGACTTTGCTTTGACAGGATTGTGAGAAATCGATACGGAAGTGTGTAGTTGGACGTTTGTGCAGTGAAGGACATACCGTCGAGATGTTTGAATAGGGTTTAAAGTTGATTAAGCAACGTATCAAATATTTATTCGACCATCCCTGAAGCGAATTGACAATATAAATTATGATCTTTATGCAAGTATAAGTGTGACATGATAAGGTCGATAATGTTTGGTTTGCTACAAGTTGGATTAGCCATTAAGATACGAATTCACCTGAAGCGTCATTGAGCTATAGCTTATTTGATTTATTAATGGGGAAATAAATTTTCTAGTTTTATTATTATTATTATTTTTAATTTAAATAAAATGAGTTTATAGGTGTCATGTAAATAGTTTCTTGGTTTTGAAGTATGGTTACAATGCACTGCATTAGGTAAAAGGGCGAGTTTTTCATTTCCGTTGGTGTTGCTTGGCTTTTTTTTATGAGATGAGTATCTTTTTATTCCATTTTAGAAAGCCAGTTCTGTCGCAAGATTGCGCTGCGTTATTACGTATGGAAGGTTGAAAAAGGGATGATGGACACTGCGAAAAGGGAGATTAAAAATTGAGAATTCACAAAAGTGCTTAGAATGATACACGAGACATATGAAAATGCTCGGAGAGGAAGGACTAGGAAGGATTTGAGATTTGCTGTTTACCGCCACGTTGTTAACATTTGGTTTGGTCTTCTTTCACAAAGTGGGCAGATATGATAAAGATGTAATCGAATTACTGAAAATGTCTGCCATTTTTTGCACCACGAAATAGATTAAATTAAGATAGAATTGTGCAGAAATGAAATGAACTAGTCAAATTTAATATTGCTGACATTATTATTATTATTTTTACACAGAAAAAAATATGGATTTCAAAATTTTCTAAAGATGTAATGAATATATTATTTTTATCTACAAGTTGCACAATTCTCATTATATTAATATCTTATATCTATCTCTATTTTGATCTTTAAATTACTTATCATTAGAACTGTTTAAAATTTATATTTAAAGAATTTTGCAAAGTCAATCAAGTTTTAATCAGTATCAAAATTTTCTCTATCGATTAAATGAAATAAAATTAATCAATAAAGAAATTCATCAGTTTTGAGTTCGCATTAGTTGAAGCCAAATTCAATCTGAAAAAAAAATTGAAAAATTAACAAAAGCTTATCTCATGATTAATGCTTTTGATTACGATTTTTTAATTTTTTTTTTCAAATTTTGATTGTCAAAATATGAATTTTTTAAATTCAATATATTTGACTTTTTTAAGTGATGACATGTCGCTTACACGGGATCTAATCGCGTCGTAAGGGTATTATCGGAAGTTTTCTTTAGGTGTGTGATGGCTTATACATTCTTTTTCCATTTTTTAAAAAAGCTTTCTTATTTTTTTTTCTTTTTTTAGAAAGAAGAGTAGTAATATCGACATTCCCATCAAATTTATCGGATATCGGCCAAATCTAGGCACAAAGTGGGAACTCCTCAAATGCATACCTCAGGGTCCAGTTGAAACGGCGCCTTTTCTGGAAACCAATTTTCCATCTCTGAAGCGGCCCCATTCTTACAAAGTGTGGCTGGCGAATATTGCACTTCTCATTTGGAATTTATTACGGAATTCATCACAGCCACCCGAGAAGGATGTAATTTTTCGAATGAGTTTACCACTAAATGTTAGCCAAAGTCATTTGTAATTTGGGCAACTAATGAATAGGTGTGGGTGGCCGGTATAATTTAGTCATGCACTTTCGTTTAATGAAGTACATAAAGAGGAACTGAGAGTTCTATTTAATGAAGCTTGTCCGTGCATCCAATTTCATACATCAACTTTCGTCGTAATTAATAAAATTATCACTTTGTAAGAAAAAGAAAGCAAGAGAGATGTTTTGCAATTAAATGTTGCAATTATTAAGATGCATTTTCTAGTTAGGCGTGTTTTTAAAGGAAAATTTTAATGGGAATTAATGGTCAGTTTTTCAATCGATATGGGAAATAATTGTTGCAGTATACAATCGATCGAAGTGATAGTTTTTGCAGTTGATGTTGTCTTCTATTTGTCTGTATTCCAACTGGCTTCCTTTATCCTAATCCTTCTTGACCAAATGACACGTTGGATGTCATTACATGTAAACAAGATGATCCATCTTTCACTCCATCTGTCAGATCACCTTGGAGTACTCATTTGCCTACAAATATGATACTAGATGTAGGTTTTTTTGGGTGGATGCAACATTTTTTTGTTGTCAATGGAAAAGTATAAAGAAGGATATTTATGGACTATTTTATTTTTTTATGACGTTGATGGGGTTTTAAAGGTAATGTACTCTTAAAGAAGAGTAAATGAATGATGGGGTAATAAAAATTGAAAAATTATAATTACTTTGATTTTTTTTAAATTTTATTATCTTTTTTTTAATAATAAAATAATAATTTTTTATTAGAAAAATTTATATTTTAGGTATTTAACTTCCTTTTTTTTTAAATTAAATTAATTTTTTTATTTTCAGATTGTTCACTTGATTTTGATAAAGTTGTAAGTCAACTTTAATCAAGTTGGGATTAACTTTTGAGTAAGTCTTTTTTTTAATATAGAATTTATATACTTTTTTATTTATTTACTTCCAGATCCATCTTCAAAATTGATAGAATTTTTAACGACTTGTTTCCTTCATCTGACACCACGAGCCACTGTGATCGCTCTCGCACACGCTCTCTCTACACCAGTCTCATAAGTGAGTGTCTCGACTAGCTTAGCCATAGTGCGTGCGCTTCCTGCAACGATGGCTCGTGAGCCGCTGTTGGCTGTCATTTCAACTGCGTTCCAGTGATCAAAGACAATTCGTTCAGATTTTCTTAATTTAAAAAAAATCGAACTGCTATTTTTAGTGGACATTAGAGTTGGACGTGGAGTAAACTGTTTGCTCACATTGAACTGATTTTTTCATCAACCTTCAACTATTGATGCACTCTCACAAAACCACCATGCTGTTTCTCGTTGCTCTCTTCAATTTACTGACGGCTGGGTTCATCAACGGTGAGTGATTTTATTTATTAAATTTTAAATACTAATTTTATTAATTTACATGTAAAAAAAAAAAATTTGCATATTTATCTTACTAAAGGGCAAATTTTATATGTAAATGAATGAGATTGAGTTTTTTTGCACCGGGTAATTTTTTTTAATTTATTTTTCCATAAAGAGACAATATATAAATAGTTGAAATATTGATACGAAAATCCTAATAAAATGCACCAATGTGTTACGAAAGCCATTTTTCCAATAAAAATCTGAAATTTATTTGCATATGCAATTTATTTAGCATAAAATTTATTTAATTATTAATTGATGTAAATAGATTTTACTTAGTTTACCACATTTATGTGGTAATGGGTTTAAAAATCGTGAAAATGAATGATCTAGAGATTAAGGGCAAACAACCGTTAAGCTAATAGTATTAACTATACATTATTAATCAATTTTACTGCCATTTTTCTCGTTATAATTAATTTACATGTTTTTACTTACTACATATTTCAAAAAGTAATGTCGTAAACACACTATCCTCTTGTTTACGGTATTATATTTCACGCAATGCTTAGAGAAAGACTAAAACAATGCTTTAAAGCGAGTAATACGAAACCCTCACACAAATTTCTTCTAAAATTAAAGACATGAGAAACAGCAATGATAAAAGTGGTATCATGTGTCTGACTTTCTTAACCCAACCGGTCGATTAACATTAGATTTTGCACTCACGGTATCTGTGCAGATCTCTTTTGTGAGAGATTTAAAAATGAGCTATTGTGCCAAAAGGCAGACATATTGTGCGAGTTTTTCTTATCCAATTTTCTTAAATTATAAACAAGAACTATTCTTGTTAGAATGTCACATTTTAAACAAGAAGGTGTGTATAAGTGTCTGATGTTTTCGTGGCTCGTACTTGTGTTTATTTAGATTAGAGAGAAACGTGCGTTTATCAGCACCTTAAAATTTTTCAAATGCTGTTTTCTGGCAGCAAGATAATGCAAACCGACTTTGAATGAACAAAAGTGACACAACCTGATAAAAACAACTGCGTCTGGGAATGTCTTTCTTCATTCCATTCATTTCTTTCATTTTTATTTTTTCTCTCCTTCCTTGTTTACGTTTTCACTCGCACCATCTGTACCTTGCTTTTCTAACATTTGTTTCCTATCACATTTCTGATGGTTCATACAAGGCTTAGTGGTTTGTAGCCCCCGTCATATATATTTTTTCCCCTTCCGCTTTTTCGTTTTAGGCCTATGTCAGTTGTTGTGCATTGCCAGTGGCATAATATTGCTTATGAATGTGGCAATTCCGTTGCCGCAGCTCGGATTCGTGTTAGAAAAGTGCATGTAACTCACTCATGGCTTGCAATGGGGGTTTGCATGAATAATAAAAAGTGGCTAGATGGGGTTTGGGCTATGGCTTGAATAGTTTAAGCAAGTACAATGTACATTGAAGCCCTTACCTGGTGGTTTTCTTTTAAAGTAAATTGTGCATTTTATGAATATTAGCTTTTTTTATTTGAGTTAGTGTAATAAATCAGTGTTTCATGAAATTGTAATTTATACAATGTGTAAAAAGTGGAGGTGCTTTATGCGAGAAACATGTATGGGATAAGGTTAAAATGCGCGTTGTTTTATTCATAAGGTTTAAGTTATGGCGTGAACTAATTAAGTAGGTTATATTTTATTAATTTAAGCTGTTACTGGTATTATATTTGCTGATTGGGAGTAGATGTTTTATTTAGTTAGCGGATTTGATGTTTAAAGGTCGGAAAGAGTATGTAAGATAATTTAGGTTATTCAAATATTTTTTAGGATTTTTTTTTGTGAAAAGCTGAGGAGAAACTGAATTGATGTTGTTACTGCATATGCACGAATGAGCAGTGTGAAATCGATAAAAATAAATGTAATAATAAATATTGAGGTAAATTCAATGATTTTTGGTTTGAACTTAAGATTAAACATTGAAAAATTGTATATTTACTTAGATAAAGAAAAAATTGTCGTTTTTTGATGTTGAAATGTTAAAATTTATTTTTAAAAAATTAAATCTGAATAAAAATGTTTAATTCGATTTTTTTATTTATAGTTTATGAAATTTTAAAATGAAAATGATGCTTATTAGTCGTAGTATCCATTCTATACATAATTAAATTTTACGATGTTATTATTATTATTATTATTATTATTATTATTATTATTGGAGTGTAAACAGTCATTTGCAATTGGATTTAGAATTTCCATTTATTGACTAGATGTTTGTGCACAAACAAAACTCACTGAACAAATTATCAAATGTGTTTATTTTTAAACTGTTTTCCTTGAATTTTAATCAGACAATTGACCGAACAATATTTTATATATATAAAAAAGTATTCAACTTTAGCAAGAATTTGTAGATTTTTCTTGTTTAATACCTGCAAATCTAATTTTAATTTTAAAGTTGAATTAATAAGTATTTATAAAAAATTATCTAGAAATAAAACTAATGCATTATTTTAATTAATTCTTAAAATAATAAATAGGAAATTTAAGCCTGAAGATAATTGATGAAAAATTTGAATAAATAATTCTACATTTAAACCCGGAAACGGGTCTTATTTAGTTATTCCAATTCAACATTATACAAAACAAATAAAAGAAATAATAAAAATTTGTAACTCGTAAGTAATTGTGATGTTTAGACGAAATTTCTAGCTTTAAGGAAATGTATTAAAGCACCATAAACGTTGCTCAAGAGAAAGTCCGATTAAAATATGGTCACTCTTGAGACAAGTTGAGGAAAAATAAGAAGCAGGAGGAATAATTAAAAATAATACAATGGAGTACAATCAAATATGTAATTTTCATTTATAAAGGTAACATTTAAATTAGTTGAATGTTTTGAGAAGACTCGGGCACATTCCGTTTCTCTTTAACCCCTCGGTTTTGACCGCCGACCGACCAGTTCACCGTTTTGACCAATGGGAAAGAATGGCCCCGATTAAAGATAACAAAGCGCCTCTTGCCTCCACTTGGGGAAGCCAATGTTTCAATTCTCGCCCTCAACTGTGCAAGCAATTGGCAATTCAGAAGGAAAAGGGTGAGGAAGGCTGCGAGGGCATTTTCGCGCTTGTGTCTATACGTGACCGAGCGACCAGAGCGCTTTTACCGTATAGCATAAATGTTGGGCAAGGAAGTTCTCCATCTGTGCGCTTTTTTGAGAATCGAACGAGCGCAAGACTTGAAATCGACTTACTTGATATGTCGTTCGTGATCGACTCACGTAGGCAAGTAGTGAAAAAAGGAAGGAGGGCAAAAAATGGCTTGTGTGTGCATAATGTTAAATGGAAAAATACGCCGGTTTATAAATAAAAGGGTGTTGGTGTATGGTGAATAATGTCGATATCGTTGCAAGTTGTATTAAAGTGTCGTTTATTTGTAATGTGATATTTTTTGATTTTATTTATTTATAATGAAAGAGAGAATGAGATTATGGCTTCTGTTGTTTGTAGTGATGATGTTTGTTTTATGGTTAAATGTAAATATAATGTAGAGAAATTGCTAGAAGCATTTGATGTAGTGTTTCTACGCTAGGATTTAGGTGAAAATAAAAACACACTTCCGCAAGGGGTTTTGTTAGGTTAAAATGTGTTTTGGGTATTCATTAATTTTTGAACAAACAAAAAAATATTTTGTAATTAGATTTTTGAATTTGTGCTTGCATTTGCATTTTGTTAGTTTATGATTACGTGCAGGTACAAAGAAACTAAACAAGTTTCCAAATCGATCGTTGAAAGAAATTCATGTTTCTGTCTACTTTACTGTTCAATAACAAGCTCTGATAACAAGTCGGGAAAACAAGTGAAAATATTTTTATCTCAGTCACGTACTTATCCATTAAGTGGACGTATCGTTTCAGCGGTTGATTCTGCTTGGAAATGTAAACAAGAAGGCTGATTAAGCATAAAATTTAAAAGGGCACTCATGAATTGATTGTAGTTTTGTGTGAAAATTACTTGCTCTTGTTCACGTGATTTGTGGTGTATATAGTACCGCTTCATGTGCCGCAATCGTTTGCAATCCGCTAATACAATTTGTATGGCGGTGGGGAAATTAAACTGCCACCCGGTATAAGCCTGTCGGATATTTTGAACAGTGAAGCGAGATGCTCACGCAATTGCAGTGCACGGCTTTGCATCCGTCGCATTCACTTTACGAGAAATTAATCATCAGTTTTCTCTCAATTTTTTTTCTTTTATATCTTTTTAGCTGATTCATTCATTCGTGTAAATATTTGACAAATTTAAAGAAAAAATTAAAAAAATTTTAAAACATTTCTTGATGAAATTTGATTACATTTTACAGCTGAATTGATATCACATCAATCAGACAGCAAATTACTTCAAAATCGATAATTTCTTACAGTTTCATTGAAAGAAAGATGTAATTCTTTGACTTTTATCTCGTGTTTTAACCTGACGTGTGTTTATAAGGACTCCGAAGTGGTTAAATGAGTGTTTGGGGTTAAAGTGGCAGTGACAGAAAGACAGTTGACTGGTTTTAACATGAGCAACCACTTTCTTTGCTGGCAAGACAGGTCGTTAAAAGCGCGAGGTACATTTTGTAGGGCGTGTGAGAGTGGGGTGGCGAGGAGGGGTGGGGGGATAGATAGTGTAGGTGGGTGGTATGGTGTTGCAGGAAGGGTCTCGTATTGTTTACGGTTAATCAGGCGCAGTGAGAAAACGGTGGCCATCCATCGTGTTTTATGGGCGGGTGGGTCCAGCTGACGCCATTGTTACTCTGGTGATAACAGTTAGGTCTTGCAATGCTCCACGGCGGTACAAAACGTGTTTTGGAGTGCAGTTTATTTTCATTGCTCCTTGTTGGCAGGCATGCAAGGAGAGGTTATTGCAACCTTAAATGATTTTTGTACTTTTTCTATGATGTCGTAACTGCCCACTCGGGTTAGATTAAGTTGTCGCAGCCAAAGAATTTTATTTTTATTTTTATTATTTTTTTGGAGAAGGGGTTGTTATTTTAGTTTTTATTTTTTGTTTTAGAAATCTGTTTAGTTAAAGAAGTATAGTTTGTTGAGATGGTACTAGTTATCTTACCGGAGTTGCTGATTGTAATTTTCGGTATTGTTTTGTTGGTTTTATCGGTTTTTTTAGTTATCGAAGTTGGATATTTTTATAATTAGAAGAAAATTGATATGATTTAAGCTTCTTATTTGTGAAGGGGAGGATTTTTATTTTACGAAATTAATTTTATTATTTTTTTGTTGTTGTATGGTTGATCTTTTTTATTTATTTATTTACTTTTTTTAGGTATTCTGAAAACTTTGAAAATACTTATTAATTATTAATGAAAGTACAAGTAAAGTCTTAAATCCATTTTTATCAATATTTACAATATTTTATTTATCAGAATGAATTTTGTAATACTTTTACAAAATAATAAAAAAATGTTTTCAACTTAATTTGATTTGTTTGCGAAGTTATTTCAATAATTTTCTATTTAAAAGTTCTCAGAATGTAAATGGTATGTATATTTTATACACATATATAGTCTATTATTAACCTCAAATTTAATCTGCCCACTTTTCAGTAAACAGTTAACGTTTGCGGAATTCTGTGGTTTTCATTGTCAGAAACAATTGCAACCACAAAACTCGATTATTACACACATTAGAAGGTGAACAACTATAATTTTCCCTTTTGCTACGTAAGTATTTATCAAAATATACTAAAAATGTAAGTACCGTAATTTATGTTTCAACACAAATGAATTTTGCAACATAAAAATAAAAAATATGACTTAGACTTTTTAAAACACTTGTATTGACTTACATTGACAGCAACGTCGGAAAGAAATGATTTGTACATACAATTTTTCCGCCGTCTGTCAGCATGTGCATAGAATGAGGGGACAGACGAGTGAGTATGTTATCGTATACACACTAGTACGCTTTCATTCGACATGATTAACACCATGCGTGTGTTTCTTCCTCACGTCCTATAATCGTCAGTCAAGTACACTTGGAGGCTGCAATAACTCGTGTAAGCGAGATATGTGAAAGAAAGGAAAGGAAAGAGGAAGCGAGAGTTAACACTATTGACAGCTTGCAAGGCGTGATTTTTCTAAGTATCCATCATTGAATGGTATCATTGAACTTTACGATCAATAAAATGAGTGATACCCTTAAGAAATGTAATATAAGAGAAATGCGAATAGGTTCGGCTCAAAGACTTCTTTGTTTGCTGATAAGAAACACGTTGCTCGTTTTCACACATCGTTTGCTACCTGTTTTCATCAAAATTTCTTATTGGATTTCACATTTTCCTTTACTATTTTATGCCTAATCTACTCGCGAATGGTGCGTTCGTTCGTATTGGTTTGTGTTGTAGATTTAAATGTGAAGCAGTTGGTCGAAAATTGATTAGGGTTTTACGAATCAACATAGTTTTTATTTAGTTTGAAGAATGTAAAAGCATTTTGATTGAAAGTAGTTTGGGTTAAAGGGGAAGTGAATTCGTTTTGTAAAGTGTCTTAATGTATATTTTCAACATAAAATGAAGAAGAGTTTGCATGTCGATGTGAGTTTTTTTTTCTTGGGGAAATTCCCCATCGGACGCAATCAGCATATTTCAAATTCATGGAAACTGATTCATCATTTGCGCCCATGTGTGATGTGTGCGCCGTTAATTATAAAGCGAATGGGTAGTTTTTTTTTTCTCTTTACTTTTTTGTGATAATGTATTTTATTAAGGTCTGTGCTCTTGCTTTTTCAAAAGGGGGTTATCACTATGACAAATGATAACAACGCTATGCTTAATAGAGTCATAAAACAAGTGTAGAAGCCGTAAATCTTGTTCTCTTACGAAGAAGCGACCTTTTGTATATCTCATTTTTTTATTTGTGTTTTTATATTGTCTGTATGTTTCATAGTTTTATAGAAACTTTGTTGCAAACAGTACATTATTGTATTAATAAAGAATTTTAAATTTGATTCTAAACAATTTATTATTCAATTTGATAGGGATTTTTCGAACTAAAATTTCCCAAATTGTTTTTCCTTAACATTAAATAGAACAACTCACTTTATGTTTGGCAGTTATTCCTGACAAAAAGACGAATTATTTATTTACGCTTTGAATTTTCTATCCAGTTAAGGACTTTCGAGACGCCCTGTAGTCATTCTTGTGCGAGAAGTAAATCTGCTGGTCCCAGGTGCTGAATTATTTTTAGACGCATAAGAGCCCTTGAGGAAGAGAAGTTTCTCTGATAGGCAAATTCACTTTTAAAAAGCCTATACTTAAGTCTGTCGAAAAACAGATTTAAACGCAACTGCGGATATTATAGTAATAAAGATGCATTATTCAAAATTTTAATAAATTTGGATAGCAATTGACTCTGAAGACCTTAATTAAGTTCCTACATACCCATGTATCTGTAGCATCTGGGTACTCATTACCTTTCTAAAGAAAGTCTTAAGAAAAGAAATTATTAAAATTATAATTATTTAAAAATTCTACATTTTAATTTAAACACGAATTTTAATAGCGGCTTTAGTAAAGGCAAAAAAAAACGGTTTTAATCAGTATCTTTTTTCCTTATTTGGAAAATAATTGGCACTTCAATTCCCTCAATGCCAACGTGCCTATTTAGAAAGCTAGGAAATAGCTTGTTCCCTCCTTTATTTTAACAGTGTGCTGAAAAAGTCATTTCTTTTAGAGGGGTTGCGAGTGTTTGTACCTACGTTAAAAAAAAGGTTATTCGCTGTTTGTACGCATTTCCAATAGAATAGGGTTGTGTACAGAGCGGGAAATTTTATTTCAATTTTATAGTAAGGGCAATAACTCTTGTAATGGAGTTGTACGGCCAAGGCAAAGTTGGTTTAGAAATAGGAGAGTTGGAGTAGCAATTTAATTTGGCCTCCGGGTTGGATATTGACTTGGGAGTTATTTGTCCATCGGCCCAATAGGATAGAATCCCAAGAGAGGCGGGAAACTCTCGCATGCCCAAGATAACGGAAAAGTAAAGAGGAAAAGAAGGGAGAAAAGAGGGAAGAGAGATAAGAAAAGCAACAAAGCTCGAAGGCAATCGTCTGTTCACTACTTTTTGGATATTAGGGTGAAAAGAGTGTTTCCAAATGTATTGATCAAATGAAGTGTTGCTCTAAATCAGATTGGATCGCATCGGGGTTGTTGTTGCTCTTTAAAAAGTTGTAATTATTTTTTTTAATTTTATTTATTTATAAAGAGGAAATCGAAATGGTATTTTGAAGTAAAACTGATACGTAGGAGGAGTTGATTTGCTTGTATCGTAACTTGTTGGAATATTTAGAACAAATTTTTTGTTGTTAGTAAAAGTGTACAAGAGCACATACACGCAAACGTTAATTCCTGTTGTTCTCTACTTCACTCTCCCTCCACTCCCTACTGTTTTCTATTTTCTTTAAAGGATATGAACAAATTGGATTTTGGAGCGTGGCGTGCAAACCCAGCATTAGTTGGGTTGCTGAAAGCTTGGAATCGGGCTGTAGAGTAGTTTGGAATTCCTCTTTTTCTCTCACCTCCCCCTCTTTCCTACTCATGAGAGAACTTCATTACTAAATCTGATGTGTGTGTTGCACGGACACAACACAGAAATGATTGCGATTTAAGGTGAAAATGTTGATGTATTGAACAATGGGAAAAGATTTGCTGTGTATGATTAACTTCGGTGCTATTTTAAATTCAATTTTTTTTTGTTAAATTCAGAATAATTCAATTGGAACTTTTCACAAGCAAGTAATTGAAAAACTCCCATTCGCTATTTTTACATGCAAAGAATATATATTATATGTATATATTTTTTTTAAATTCAGAATAAATTCTCGATAATTGAACTGAAAGAAAACTTGGGGATAAAGGTAAAAAAAATTTCTGAGGTGCTAGAGATATAAATTTGTACAAAAGTTGACAATTATGTCCAAAGAGCTAAAGCTATGGTTGCGCAAAATCATTCTTAGTTAAAATCGGGTTTGAAAATATGAATGTGTGTAACCTCAAAATTTGATTCAGTATTTTAAGTGCTGTCACCGTTTGACACTAAAAAAAATTCGTAGATATGCGGAACGGCAGGTAGAGGTGCATTTTCAATTTAAAAATGTCAATCACAAATTTATATGGATTCAGCTTATTTATATACAACTTTTTAACATTCAAAAATCTTTGCATAATTCATGTTATAATCAATGGACCGTAAAAAAAAAGAGTTTGACACATCAGCCTCAAATTGAAATTAGAGTTTAGTAATTTTTATTTACACACGTCAACTTCTTGTTATCATCCAAAAATGTTACATTAATTTATTTTTGGAGCAATATTGAGAACATTCTTAGCAACTAAGTACATGTAAATGTTGCTTTATTGGAAATTTATCTTTATTTAATACATACATGTGTAAAACTTGTCTTCCAACTTCCCGTCTCATCCAAATGTAAAAAAACTCAAAAAAAAATTATTAATGGTTGTTGTTTTGCGCTTAGCAGTTTCTTGTGTAAGAAATTTAACATTTTTACTACATTTTATGCGATGTGGAAGACGATATTTCATAAAGTAACGAGCAAAAAGTTGGCTAGATGATGATGTGTAGAGAGACGTGAGTAAGCAATATATTTTTACCTCATGGAATTAATTGAACATGAACGATATATGTTGGGAGGGAGTTATATTTTGGATAGCGGGTTGCTGGTGTTGAGCAAAAGCGTGCAAAATAATAAGTCAGAATTAATCCGCTTAATACTTGGGCAATTGGTGCAATAACTTGGAATTAAAACGTGCACTGTTTTGCTCTGCAAACCAATTAAACACTCTCAAATGATAAAGATATCGTTCAAGGCTCACTTGCCGCCAAATGAGCAAGGAAATTAACAGTCAAGATGGTATCACGTATCTATCTTTTACGTTGCAACACTTTCATAATATCACTTTTGTTTATTAATGGCCACGTTCTATAAGCCCAAAAGCATACATTTTAATTTTTTCTGCTCAAAGTTTTATCGTTTAACATTTTTTTTTCTATTTTACAGTTCATTTACTGTGAATTAAAAGAGCCATTTATCAAATGTAAAGTGTAACTAGTTAATTGGAATTAAAGTCAAGAAGCATAACTGCTTAGTGGCATGTCAAGCTTAAGTTAGGATTAAGTTAACAAGTTTCAATAAAAATTTGCTGTTTTGGATAACAAAAAAGTGTTCAATATCGGTCAAGCAAAGAATGCTGTAGCTGCATATTATGATTAAAGGGGAGAAAATCATTGATTGCCATAAGGATTCAATTATGTAGCCGAGTAACAATTACTAAAAGAGGTCATTGAATGGAGTGCAGCTGCAATTTTAATACGTGTATGGGAATTTTAATACTTTTTGATTAGTTGCGATTCAACTTGTTACTAACTTCTTGAACTTAATGTGTATAAATAGTAAAAAAGAACATGTTTTAATAGAAGTATTTTGAGTGTAAAATGAAATACTTATTAAAATGCTGTTGCTTAGAAAATTGGACCAAATATTCTAAATTTTATAATTATTAAGTTTTAAATTATGTTATTTAAAAAGGAAATTGTCTCTTATAAGAATTATAAATATTTAAGTTTCTCTTTATTACAAACTTTCACTACATTACTTAGTAATAAAAAGTATTTAAGTACTAATCATGCAGTATTAATGAAACACTTGAATGTATTCATAACAGAAATTTAAGATTACAGAGAATAACACGGAATTTTACGTGTGGAGATTGAAAGGTTCAATAACATTATCATTAAAAAATAGACTAACTCCATTAAATTAAGACTGAAATCGCTCAAGGCGCTGAAATATAGCAATTTTTAATTTTCTGTAAAATTTAATTAAGATTTTACTGCTGAATCACGTGTTGTTAAATTTTGCAGGTTTCTTAAATTAATAATTATGAACTCGACTCTTTTTTACGTTTATTGATTATTAAGATAGATAAAGCAAGCAATTTTATTGGTGATATCAAATGGAAGAGATCTATTGCACAATTTCAGTTATTATTTTGTGTTCTTGTTGCCAAGAACGGGAAAAATAATGAAGAAACTTGCAACATGTAATTTTATTTAATAGAAAATCATCTCTAGAGACTTGACTTGGAGAACTATTTTATTCTCTGGGTTAACTTTCCTTTAATTAGGTTACTTCTCTTTTTGCATAGCTTCTGGCGTAGAAACGACATAGTCGGAACAAATTCTAATTTAGTTTTCTCAATTTACCAATATCAAACGCCTATAGGGAATTTTAACTTACTTTTTTCATTTCTTTTTTTTTTTACTCAATTTTTGTTATATGTAATCAATTATTTTTCTTTATTACACTCATAAACTGTAGAGTTTCTCTGTAAAAGTATCGTGGTCGCCATGTTTCAATCTAAACCTCTATTTTTACTCTTAGAAAACTCAGGATTCCAACGGGAGCCATCAAACGCTATGAGTGTGGTGCACGCGAGCGAATAGTTTTCAACGTTCGCACTCATCTTCCTTAGAGGACCCCTTGGCGCCAGTGGGTGGTTTTCGTTTCCTTGTTGTTACACAAGCCCCTTCACTTTTCTTCTTCAGTCACATTCCAAAGTCTGCCTTCTTAACATTGCTCGAAGGAGAAGTTTTGCTCGTTGATGGACGAAATCCGAGCGCCTCAAGTTGGGGTAGTTTTTCACTTTAAAAGTGCGCATGCTCTACTCTGGCGATTTGCATGTGTGCCTTGGAGAATTGTTTCCTAGAGATTGATTCAGTGGGCTTTTAAAATCTTTGGTTAGGATACAAAGTGAGTGGATAAAGATCAATAGACTTTCTGCCTTTATATTGTTTTACCTCTTTCGCGTATATGCTCAAGGTTGGTATTGATCGGATTCTGGGTTGTAAAAGTCCTCGAGGAATTTTTAAGTTGGATTAGGTTCAGCCGCATTTGTTTTCTTTTTATGATTTATAAATAAGAAGAGGATGGATATTGGATGTAAATATAAAATTGGGTATAGAAAAAGGTTAAAATGTCGAGTATAGTGATAAATAGAGAGGTTTCGATAAGAATGAAGAGAAGTGGAATGAAAAAATGTTTTTAATAACAATGAAAAGAGGCAAAGAGAGCAAACATGCGTGGAGAATGGAAAAGTGTATCAGAATGGGTTGGTTTTAGGGATTTAATTAAAATTCGAAGTGCAGCGGTTTCCCCCATTCGTACACATCTATACTTTGAGCACCAAGTTGCGGCGAAGGTTATTGCTAAACCGTGAAGGAAAAATGTAAAAAGACTTTGTCAGATTTTAGTGAAATTATTATGGTTTGGATTAAAGGTTGAAATGTGAAAATCTTAAAGATCTTTTGTTTTTAAAGATAAAGATTTATATTTATCAAATTTGATGTTGATAAAATGGTTTATGGGAAATATTTTTAAACCTTTACTGTACTACGTGAAAAAATACATGGTACCGCTAAACTTATGGCGCTCTGGGCGGTTAACTGATTCGCTATCCTGTGGTGCCGGCTCTGGATTTGATAGATGATAGCAGTAATGGTTTGCTTATTGTAGAACATAAAATAAATTCTCATATAATTTGATATGTTTTAATGTTAGAGGTAAGAGCAACCATTTCAATTAAATGTTACTTACCCCCTCTCCCTACCAAAGCATTTTATTTATTTCCAACCGACTTGTGAAACTATAAAAACTGCAATAAAATTGACAAGACATTAAAATATTACAAAAAGGAAAAAACATTTGTGCGAGGTCACATTTAATTAGAATGGAAATGAAGTGTTTTGGTGCAAGATATTCGCATCTACTGCACCGAAACTGTCAATATTTTGAGGTCTTATAGACTCGGAAGACACTTTATTTTTTTTTTCAGTTTGAGTGAAGTTTCTTTATATTGGAAGGGCAAGTCATTCATCATTGGATTGTCCCATAGGAGAAGCGCAAGTGACACGTAGTCACCAATGTTTCCTTTGGTTGTTTGCGAACAGAGAAAGCCACTCAGCCACAGCGGTAACTTCTTAAACTAAAATGAAAAATCTGGAATGGTGGCCGAATGATTTCATCAAACTTTCACAGTTCGAAAAAGTAAAAAAAGAAAAAAAAAAGAATTATTGATTTTTTTTTCTTTTAATTTTTAAGGGTTATAAAAGTAAGAGTTTTGAAATGCAAAGTTGAACTAATCAGTATTGACTTCCTCGATGATTTCATTGCTCAATCATGAAGTTGTCATCGTACTTGTCGAATCAGACAACGAGGAAACTCCTCATTAGATTCCTCGATTATCATTGCTAAAGAAAGAAAAAGGGGAATTTTCATCGTTTTTTTATTTTAGTTTTTTTTTTTTTCAGTTTTATAAGTGCGTTGGCAATCAAATTAGGGCTGGGTCCCTTCGTATAAAGTTTGATTGCAGGGCTCAGCGGGCAACTGTCAGTTATTTGCAGAACAAACAAGGAAGTTGGCGAAAACTGTCGACACGCAGTGGATAACGAGGCAAACACATTAGAAGAATTGCACTCCACATCATGCTCGGAATATTTAAACCTTTTCCGTTAAATGTTTTGAGCAAGAGTTATATATCAGTTGACTACATTTTCGTTTGACTTTTTTATATTTGTTTTTATTTTATTTAATTATTTTACAAATTATTTTACAGTGAGCTGTGGAAGGTGCAGTCAGCCATCTTTTTGATCTGAGTTATTGATTTTTCGTAAAGAGAAAGGTCTTGTTGCTTCTTTTAAAATAGTAGAAAGTGAATGTAAGTGAGTTAAATATTAATTAGTGCAGATACGATAAAGAAGGGAACGTATCCGTATTTACTTGACTGAGTTTTCTCTTCAGTTGTTGTTTACTAGAAACAAACGTTCTTTTCTTTTACTTAATCGTCGTTTATTCTTGTGGTTGGTATTTTTTCATATTAAAAAAAAGGAAATTAATCAGATTGTGGAGCATTTTATTGGGTAAGTAGTAATTAAGTGCTCAGTTAATTTATTATTTTCTTACCCGATAAATTGGTTTAAGTTTAATTTTTTAGTTTTAATGCGCAGAGGGGTCTATTGGGAGTAAAAAAATCATTTTAAGTAACGCAGGTTCAAGTTGCTGGTTTTTTGTTTTGTTTAAGTGGTTTAAGGGACTTGTTTCATTGCATTAAAAGCAATTAAAGGCAGAAAAAAGACAGATGGTTGTTGTTTTAATAGCAAAATGTTTTGTAGTAAAAGCTGCAAGTCGTTGAAACACTTCAGGAGTCACATATCGGTGATGAGTTGTAGCAAAACATTTGAAATGAATAAACTATGTATACGTATTTGAATCTACAGTTATGGCATTAAAATACATTAAAATATTGATTCCATCTGTAATATATGCAACCGCATTTGGAAAGAATCTTAGTACTTCAGAAGACAAAATGAAACATTTATGTCAAAGACAGTAAAACTCAAGATTCTTCACTATATTTATTAATTAATATAAGTATTCTCGGTTTAGAATCATATGCACATTAATTTATAAATGTGCTAA
The DNA here is from genome assembly GCA_034687075.1 of Geophilus carpophagus. Taxonomy (NCBI): domain Eukaryota; kingdom Metazoa; phylum Arthropoda; class Chilopoda; order Geophilomorpha; family Geophilidae; genus Geophilus; species Geophilus carpophagus. The sequence continues at coordinate 32,360 of JAQFZN010000342.1, forward strand.
TTAATTAAGTTGATTTATACAAGTATAATCTTCAGTATAATTGGGTTTTTTCAAGGTACCTAGCAATACTCCAATTATGACTGAGTTGCAGCAAAGCCCATTGCGGGTTGCCAGTTAGAAAGCACTGATTCAAGCCCCGTGGCCCGAACCGAAATTTTCTGATACGGATTTTGAAAATCCCGGGTCAGGGCCGGGACAATCGTGGTGCTATTGGTGATAATTGAGATTATTCGAACTATTTTCGTAAATCATTTTTGCAATAATTATTAAATAGAAAGATTATCATTAATTATTCTGTAATCTCATTAGTGCATAATTGCCATTTGATGAAACCCTTTACTTTATGCAAGTGATGCAAGCTTACATTATATCACATTGCATAATACTGAAAACTACATTCTAATTTATTAATTATAGTCATATCCATTACATAACTAAGTGTAAAATAGTTTTATTACGAAACAAAACGATAAATGAGCAGTTAAAAGTTGCAAACAAAGAGTTATAACTCCTTGGTTGCAAACTACCTGAATGAATGATCCTACTTTTTTTTAAAAACACAGTTGTTACTTGTGCATCTAGCACTTCGCATTCTCTTTCACGCGATCAGGGCTTTTGAGATTTGTTTTATAGCGGACCGTAAAATTTTTTACATCTTTGTTGTCAATTCGCCGCCAGCACTTGGCAATTTTTGCCACCTCCTTGTGCTCTTTTGCAAATAATCCATAAAGAATGATGGTCCTCTTTGGCATTTGACTGTGAAATGAGCCAAAAAAATTGATGACTATTGGCAAAGATGGTTTCTTCCTTTAAGGTACCTAATTTCAAAAACTAAACAGAGAAATAAAAATGAAAAGAAGAAGGTTTACATTGTGTCCTTTGGCATTTGTCATTTCCCATCGAAGGCTTAAACTCGTGTTTGTTTATTTATTTATTGAATTATTTATTTGTTTTAAACTTTGACTTGTTCAATAAACTAAGTTGTTTATTCATGTAACCGGAAATGGGAAAAAGTTGAAAGAAAGGAATGAATAATCTAATGGAAACAATCCAAAGGATTTTGTAAAAGGCTGTTCCTTGCTTAGTTGTGTGATAAAAGCCCCGTTTGCTATGCATAGTGTGATCACTTGCTATCAATTGAATGGGGAAAGGGTTGAAGGGTTTACGGGCAAACATTGGAACGCTTTCCAAACATGCGATTCGAATGTTCCTTCTTAGGTTGAGGGGTTTCCTGATAGCGTGTGCCTCCTCGCTCTTCTGTTGCTGCGCATCAGATGGCGCCGATAACGTTCACTCGCCCACGGGATTGAAGTAATTCCATTCGATTTGGACTCTTCTGTCGATTGGATTCGACTTGATATATAAAAAAAGAGAAAAATAAAGTCTCTCAAGATGATTCTTGCTTGCCCACACATGGCCTGCATTATCTGCTTCGAGTGGTCTACGGTATCTTTTTTTTGGAAATCGTTATTTTTATTTAGTTTTTTTTTGTTTGTTTTTGGGGTAAAACTAGAACTAGCTAATAGATTAAAGATGTTTAAAGGGAATGAAAATATCTTTAATTGGTAAATATTGAATTTATGTATTAAAACTAAT
>JAQFZN010000343.1:0-33933 GCA_034687075.1 Geophilus carpophagus
AGCCACAGATGAGAAAACGATAATCGCAGTAAGACAAAAATAGTGATTGAAAATCAACATTTTAGTTAGTGTCAGAGCAGAAATCAAAATAAATATTGGAGTTAGAAACAGATAAAAGTCAGCGACGATTTTGTTTTCTGTATTGTTTGTTAGAAAAGCAAGTATTTATACGAATTGGGTTGTGTAACACAAGTGCAAAAAAATAATGTTTTATAGATTAGCAATTTGAAACAGTTTTTAATTACAGAAATTACTTCAAAGTATAATAGATTTATTTCTATACATTTCTGGTAAAAACTAGCACCTGCCATTATTAAATAAAGTTATTACGATACAACAAAATATATTTCTTCTGTAATTAATTTTTGAATGTAGCTTTCAAAGGGACATCTGGTTTTTTAAAATAATATCAAAAGAAATGGATTTTTGTAAATTAGATCTTCGACATGGAGTTACGAAACTGGTTGTTTATGATCAATGCAGTGGTGGTTTACAACTTAGAAACATTATAAACTTCAGCTGACATAAATATTGAAAGCAAAGTAACAATTGCTGAGTGGATTCAACATTGAAAGTTATAATCTAACTTCCAGATCCCAAATAAATATGTATATGGCTTTGAGAACAAAAATTTTCATGAAACTTGAATTTTATTTAATATTATTACGTTATTTTATATAGCTCTTGTGATTAAAGTTTAATGTTATCTTATTTAAAAAATTCATTTTAAATCAGCTAACATTATTTTTTTCTAACCGTTGGAAATCTATGTGGCGGTGTAGAAGTGCTTCAGACAAACTAGTTTGGAAGTATTTGTCGAATATCATTGTCTTAAATAAAATTTAAATAAAACTTTTTTTGTTATTTTCTTTACAATGAGCTTATAAAACAGAATTTACTAATTGAAATAATGATAATTAATACATTTTTTAGATAATGTGACTATTGCTGAAATATTCAATCCAGCACACCATTAACAATTGTAAAAAAGAAACAAAATTAAAAAATATTTAAAACAAGTGACGAAGATACATCTTAAAAAATTCTTTCAAAAATTGGTTTGTTAATTTTTTTGTACAAAATTTTATAATGAAACAGTGGCAAAACTATTGGACGCAGGGCCTATCATTTTGGGTGGAGCTACCAGCTATAAGGGGCCCAAATAATCAAAAAAATCTACAGCTCCAAAAACATTAAAAATAAACTTAAAACATTAAAAAAATTCAAAAAATCAAAAAAAATACAAAAAAGATATTCCTCATCAGTATTTGTGCATCTTTTTTTCTTTGTTAAAAAAAAAAATTATTGGAGGGCCCATATTTTTTTGCAAGGGGATCCAAATTTTGAAGTTCCGCTAATGAATGAAAACTAATCAGTAGGAGATGGGAAAGTAATGGACATTCAGCCCAAAAAATAATGTAAATAAGCACGTTTTATTATAGATCTATAAAACCTTGTTCTAGCATTGAGATATTCAGTATGGTTTATCTACATAGTTTTAATTTTTCTTTTGAAAATCAAACTTGTACAACAACGCTTCAAAACAATATTGTTTTTACTTTAAATCACTAGATGTCACATCAGGTCCACGCTGGTAGCGACCTCTGTGCTATGAGTTTGAATTTTTAAGCCTGAAGTGCAGTCAAACGAACTCTTCGTGGTTTCAAGGTGGGAAGGTAAAATGCGTTATGAAATATTAATTTTGGTTGCTAATCACATAAAATTTATTTCTTTATTTACTAGATTGTTCTAGTTGAAGAGAAAGTACATTTGAATCATCATGTTTTGGGGTAAATTTATTCAAAATAAGATTTTAAGCCATACGAACTATCAAAAATTGACCACGTGCTTTTTTCCCTTTCTTTCTTTTACTTAGGTATTACACTTGAGAATGGAAAACGATATTCCCAAACCGTGGATTGTGGATTTCACGTTTCGATGGCGGCATTAGAATTCAATGCCCAAGGTATATTTTAGCGTTACTTTTTACGATAATTTATTAAAATAATCGAATTTTTTTTTCTTTGTAGAAAGTGACAAAAAAAAGAACGTTAGCGTTATGATTGAGCATAACAAATCAGAGTTTCTGTTATGTTCTTTGCGTCATGGAACTACCGTTCAACAAAATTTGGATTTGAATTTTATTGAAGGAGAAGAAGTAACTTTTTTCATTAACGGTCCAGGTAAAATGAAACGATATAATTAAAAATGATTGAATTAATAATTATCAAATGTGTTTGTTTTAGGGACCGTTCATTTAACTGGATACGTTCTTGATATGGATGAAGAAGATATGGACGAGGACGATGATGATGATAGTGGAAGCGATTTTGAATTGACCGATGCTGACGAGTCGATGGAAGGTAAATTTCAGATTTGATTTTTAATTTAAATTGATGTTGATGTATTGACTAATTTTCTTAATTTTTAGATAATAAAAATAAGTCGAAACGTAAGCAGACTGTTGCTAACATTAAAAACGCTAAGAAATTTAAAATGCAAGACGTTGAAGACTTTTCTGATGAGGTAAATTTAATGAATTTGATTTGATTTAATGGGAATTAATTTTTTTTTTACCCTTTTTTAGGATATGGATGATGAAGATGACGAATCAGACGAAGAAGAATCTGATGATAATTTGAAGGCATTGCAATTTAAGAAAAAGGGAAAAAACAACAAGGGAGATGTGAAGCAAAATAAAAATCAAAACGCAAAGGCTGGTGGAAATCAAAACCAAACTCCCAAAACACCACAAAATAAACAAAAAACTGTTGCTAATGGTTCCGAAACACCAAACACTGAAGGAATGGATTCAGCTGGTAAAAAGAAACGAAAGAGGAAGAAGAATAAAAATAAAAATAAATCCCTCAGCGAAGGAGATACTACGATAGAGACCCAGGTATCTAAAACACCAATGGTAAGTTTATTCAAATAAAAAAACTTATTTATTATCGATTTTATTAAATTTTTATTGATTAAAATTTTAGGATGGATCTAAAAAGGCAGAAAATGCTACTACAGCGAAAAAAGCCGACAATGCAGCAACACCTAAAAGCGCTCGTAAAATAGCTGGTGGTACCACTGTTGAAGATTTGGCTGCTGGAAATGGACCAATGGCGAAGAAAGGCCGATTTGTATAAACTTTCTAGCATGCCTTCATTTATTCTCATTTTAGCTGCGAATTCAAATGCTTAATATGGACGGAATTTTTTTGAATAACATTGTACTCATTCTGATGTTAATGTTTTAAATATTTCCTAAAGTTAATTGCTGATTTGTTAAGCTAAATTAAGAATAAATATAACTTTTAAGTTCTTCCAAAAAAGATTAGTTGTTTTATTTTTAATTTCAGGTGCAAATTGCGTATGTTGGAAGATTGACAAATAACAAGGTTTTTGATTCGTCTAAGAAAGATAGTCCTCTTGGATTTAGAGTTGGAGATGGAGAAGTAATCAAAGGATTAGATCAGGGCATTGAAGGAATGAAAGTTGGTGGGAAGAGGAAATTGATCATTCCACCTAATCAAGCTTATGGAAAGAAAGCCACTGGTCCGATTCCGTCAAATTCCACCTTACAATTTGAAATTGAATTGAAATCTGTAAAATAATTTAGCTGTCATGTTTGATTTTACATTTTGTCGGTTGCCATAATTTTTAACCAAATATTTGGTTTATTAAGGTCCCTGTACTGATTTTTTTATTTCTATTTTTTTTTACAAAAAGTTCATTTCTTCTGATCGTATGGTTATGAAACTTGAAATAAAGAAACAATGAAATTAATTAGTTGTAGTTTTATTAATACAGAAATCAATTCGTGTTAATTACGCTAGTTAATATAACAATATTACATTACTTTTTTTACAGTAGGAATGTTTAAATTAAACTTTACATTATGTTAATCGCATTTTTTATCGGAATTTAACTGAGGTTCGATGACGCCGTTTTGAAGAGTTTCCTGCGACGTAGAAGAAAGAAAAGTTAGATTAATAAATCATCAACTTTAAATAATAATTTTTAAGTGCCTTCGTTTTTAGATTATTTGTTTCTTTTGTGTCTCCAGTTGTAGTTTGAGGTTGTGTTTTCTTTCCCCACGGCAAGTAATTGAGAATGTAAGGTTGAAGAAACCGATGGTAGATCCATAACAAAATGGGGATGAATATACAAGGTATACAAACCATCACGAAATTTAACTCTTATTATTTGATCCTGTACGTTAAAAAGTTATTAATTCTTTCATTCACATTATGGATATCTTCACTTTATACCTGAAACACAGCAAACGCCTCTTGCTAGGCTTAACTTGCAATTTTGACTTTTTAATACTAATCGACACTAGAGGGCTGTGTCACGTTTTATTGATTCTTTCGTAGATTTTTCTATTTTTATTCCACCAACTTATAATATTAAGAAATACTGTAATTAACTGTGTTTATTTTCTAGTAATATATATAAAATTATTTACTCACTATACGTTTTAAAATTACGGTATATTTACTGTAATAAGTGGCGGAAATACTTAATGTCGTTTCTTCTTTTCTTTTTAATTACAGTGTGAAAAAATCTAAAGCAAAAGTTAGCGTACGAGTTTTTTATTATTTTTTTATCTGAGTATAATAATTGCTCGGAGCAAGGTATGCCGTTCTTTATCTTCCTGCACGATTTTATTTAATTTATACTTTTCATGTTCTCCACCATGCGGCGCCATTTCAGTCAACAAAAAAGAAGCGATTTTCACAGCGCTTCGATGTAAGAATAAGAATTGCATTTTATTCGTGCCTTCATGTAGGAACCGACACAAAACAAGCTGTTGCGTCTTCACATCATTTAGCCGGTAGTTATACAATCGTCCGTATCATCGTAAAACGATTTTTAAGACAATTCACGTGCAATCATAAAATGCTTTTCGCTGCTATCAGATGATTAACCATGAAATTTAAGGAAGAAACATTTGAAGATTATTATGATGTGTTTGAAGAGATTGGCAGGTAAGCCCAATTTTCTTTTACAAATTTCCATTGTTTATATTACCGTTACATTTATTCATAATCATTAATACAACACGATAAAAATTCAAAATAAAACTGTTAAAATTTTAAAAATTTGAAATTATCGTTACATATTTTTGATAAGTTTGATATTTATCATTATGATTCACAGATAAAAGTTTCGTTTCGTCATTGACGGTTCATTTAAAATTTATTACAGTAAATAATATAAGTGGATGTCTATTTATTTTGATTTGATCTTATTTTAGTATTCAATCATAATTAGCAATACTCGTCGCCTCTTAAAATGTCAAGGACAAGATTTCCTCTTCCTTTCAGGTCATTCCACTTTCGGACATAAGGAGTCGCTTTTTTATTTATTTATTTTTTTTAACCTGTAAAATTTTCTTTCTTTAATTTAACTAATATACTATTATGAGTCAATGTGAAACATGAAGAGGTGTAATTTCAGGGGATTTCTTTAAGCTTACTGCAAATTGTTGCGTAGTGAAGTAACCTCAACTTGATTGATGAGTGACGTAAACATAATAAATTTTTTTTTTTTTAATTAATGGATAAACTGAACAATAATAACATTTTTATGTTGTGATAAAATATTATTTTACATCTGATAATATTATAATATTATCAGATTAAAATAATGATGAATTTTTATGAGATTTTGCATGATAATGTAAACAAACAAAATGGTGGCAATTAGGGTTTGTATTATCTATTTTGCGATTTATATGTGTAATAAATTTGAAATTCAGTTAAAAACCTTTATCAAAGGTAGAGAATAATGTCACAGATGGTGAATATGATGAACAAGGACTCAATTGTGAGTTTGTCCTCTTTTTTTAAATTTAATCATATAAAATAAAAAATATAAAAATATATAAAATATATGAAATATAAAAAAAATAATTTGAAATATAAAAATATATTAAATATAATAAAAATAATTTGTAATAAAATAAGGAAATATTGATTAGTCTAATATTACATAATAAATAATAGTGGTTAAGGGACTTGATCTGTCAGATTATTCGAATTCCAAGTCCACAAGTCGTGTGTAGGTGGGGGCCATGAGGTTAAGGTCACTGATGGTCCGTTGAATTAGTGAAAAGTTGTCTTAGCTCATGGCATGTCGTTGGCATTCCACAAGGAGGTTGTTTTTTGTGTTTTTTTTTGTGTTTGACAGATGCGTATGGTTTTTGTTGCTATTTGTGAAATAAATTTAGTTTTATTTATCCAGGAAGGAGTGGGTAATTGGATTTGGGGTAGCAGGGGGGTGATGAGGGATGTGTGGTCGTGGTTGATTTATTGGGAACCACCCTGGATTTGCAGGAAACCAGTAAAACCATGGTAAAACTATGGTAACCTTAATAGGTTTTTTGTTTTTTTTTATTAAAGGAAATATAAGAGTTGAAATTTGTACAAATTATATGTTTACTCTGACATTTTAAATTTTAAAAGTATTTGATTAAATAAAGAAAATATTTTTTTGTGTTTTAGTTTCTCTTTTTTATTTTTTTTTTAAATTTAAATTTAAAAAAAATTAAAAGTTTTAAGGTTCTTACACCTGTAATCATCATTAGTGCTTCGTAGTAGACGTAAGAAATTTGTTATTAATGATGATATGCTTAATTTAGAAAAAATTAATGAATAAATAAAATTTTTATTTAATATTTTATATTTCTAAAGGTTTAAAAAAAATCTTTTTTTAGAAAAGGAATTTTAAATTTTTACTTTTTAAATACTTTTTATTTATTTTTTAAATTTTTAAATTTTAAATTTTTTGTTCATTTTAAACAGGTGTTGTATTCTTGAGAATTTTACTCGAGATTCCTATCATTCATTCTTCGACTAAGACAAGTTCACAGACCCAAAATAATGATTATATTTAATTTATAAAAACCATTTAATATTTCTAAATAAAAATATAAACAAATAAAAATATTTACAACATTTTGTTGAATTTATTTAAATCAAGAAACAAGGTAAAACAAAAAAATTGTCATGTGCTGCCAACTATGGATGATGGAAGAGGACGAGAGCAATGATCTTGAAATAAAAGATAAGTCTAAAACAGGTGGAATTGAATGTAGTAACATTTTGCTTTTATTGGATAAATAAATTTTTAAACACACACCTGCGCTGGTTATTAATGGTGTGTTGGTCCATTTAAAACACCTCGTTGTAGTTGAAGGGTGGAATCCATTGAATGAACAAGAGAGAATTACCAAGTGCACATTCTCACCTTGGCATCTGAACTCTTTCATCATGTAAAAGTTGGCTGCAATTTCATATTTTATTCACTCAACTCGTACCTTGACCCTCGTGTCTAAAGACGAGTCTGCGATGGAGCGCTTTAAATAAATAAAAAAAAATCAACAAAAGAAACAAGAATGAATTTAAATACTAAGTGCTTAAAGAATTCATGAAAACGATTAAATTTAAACATTTTACTGTTATGACATATTTATTTATATTTTTTTATTTTAAATAAAATTGATTATAATTTATGGTTAAAATAAAAAATAAATTTTCTCATTCTTGATAAACGAAACCAGGTTAAGTGAGTAGAAGGAGTATCGAAGGAAATGCAAGTGTTGTCGGATATTGGGCAGATGAAGGAAAGTGTAGGCGAATTTTATCTGTAAAAAGAAGTTCTAAATGATGGGTGGAATGAACTGGGAAATTGCAAGAATGATTCAAACTGGAACTCGCTATATAATAATAACAATAAGAGAATAATAATAATAATTGATGTTTTGTTTCGAGGAAATCATTTTAGATGAGAGTTGCACCACACTTTGTTTATATCCTGTTAAAACTGGTCAACTGATTAATTTTTTTGTTTTCTTAATTAAAAAAAAGAAAAGTAAATAAATGTTGTTTACATTTTCGCTCTAATTAATTAATTAGCATGTTTATATTAAGATTATCATGTAAATTGAAAATATAAGAAATAAAATGGCGACTGGTTTATTTATATTTGCATTTTTATATTTATTGGTTCCATCAACCCTTTAAAACCGTTTATTCAACCATGTCTGCGATAATTGTATGATCTCCTGTCTGAATTAATTCTAAAATGACCTTGCAAGGTCGTTTGTACCCATAATTAGGGATGGGGGCAGATAATTGCGTATCTATAAACAATGTATATATCAAAGTGATTATGATTTATTTACAACTTTGTTTCAGTTGGGTTTTTTTAGCAATAATTTTAGTTGAGGCGAAAATTTGAATTTTTCTATTCTTCAAAGTTGTGTCTGAGTTTGGTTATTTATTCACGGCTAATTACAGTCTTCTTTTGACTTTGCGCGATCAAATCAAATGAATTACTCGAGATGGTAATTTTACACCAAATCACACACCTGCAATTTAAAAGTGGGAAAAAATGGGGAAAAGTTTAACACACTCCCACATGAGTTTATGGTCTAAAGAATTCGGCTCTTTGAAATTGAGATTTATAATTTGAAGATTTTTTTAAAAATTTTTTTAATTCAAACTTAATTTGGCGTGAGAAAATTTGAATGAATTTTTCTTTTTCTTGTTCTTTTCTAATGTGGCATTTCTTTTCCTTGACCTGATCTATTTTCTCTGCATTGTATTCGTCGTGTTCGTCCAAACCCCTTTGTAGGTGGGGACAGTTTTCTCTCACTTGGCTGGTCATGGGATCAGTAGGAATAAAAAAATAGATTACTTGTTACTTTTGTTAAATCATTGACTTGCATGTTTTGATCATTTGAATTGAAAATATTGAGTTACTGAGTAAGAAAGAAAGGAAATTCATTTATTCCTTGATCTAGTTTTTAACTCAATGCTTGAGAAATTGAAAGATTTAAAAGGCAAACGAACTACGAAATGATTTTTAAAACAAATAATATTTAATCCTTATTTGTTTTTATACTTATATCTTAGGGGCCGTCCATAAGTGACGTCACGCTGATTTTGCAATTTTTGATTTTCAGTCTTCTAATATGACGTCACAATAAGCCCCTTCTCCTTAAAAAAGGGGTCAAAAGTCTAAAATTTTTGTTAAAAATCCTTTTTTTTTGGTAATTTTTGTCAAATTTTTGTGACATAGCATTTAAGCAATTCCCCCTCGTCACTTTTCATCACAAGAGCCTGTGCATGACTTCAATTGTGAACGGCCCCTTATATTTTTCCAGAAATGTTTATATGAGCAAAAGAATGAGAATTAAATGGATCATTTGAAGCAGCTTATTTTATTTCTCTGATAAATGAGTACAATAAAATTCCCAGATTAACGAAACATTTCTTACTTAAATCTATTTAATCCCGACCTAAACTTTCAACTTATTCCCAAGATTAAAAAAAATTGCCAAAAGTTTTACAAACCACTAAAAGTACGCTTGATTGAATCTAATTAGCATGACAATCCACCTCACCTTTAAACCATATATGAAAACTTTTCCCTAAAACAGGTGTGAAATTTAGTAACCGGAAATGAAAGAAGAAACGATTTTTTTCATGTTTTACTTGTATATATTATGCTTTTACTATACACAAGACATACTTCATACAATTCCCACTCCCACACATTTTAATTTTTATTAAAGATGGGAGGTGAAAATAAAAATATAAAAATTCAGCCATTTTGTCTTTGTCTTTGTTTGTTTATATTTATTTGAAGGGCAACATGTATTGTGTTGCTTTTACTTGACCTTCACTTTGTAATATCTTAGAAATCAAGTCAATTATCCAATTTTTTTCTTGATAGTATTTTGATTAAATGCTATTTTTTTTATTCTATTTTTATAGTTTTTGTCAATGCGAACTGCTTGGTTGTTAGACCAACCCCTTTTAACTCGTGTTTACATATACCTGTTTTATAGAGTGATTTGAAATTAGGCCAAATATTGTTTTGGATTTTATTTCTGTTTTTATTTTTATTTTATTTTATTTTATTTTATTTTTATTTTGTTTTTAGGTCGTAATTATATTTTAGAAGCGAGATGGAATTTTCCTTCAACGTTGATTTTTGAAAGTTTAATTTGAAATTATTTCAAATGATAGCTTGTGATGGAAGAAATAATTTTGGTGTTGTTGTGAAAAAATTAAATTGGAAAGAAGAAATTTTTTTTATTATTTATTTTTTTTCTAAATTTAAGCTAAGTCGTGATTTTTGTTGTGTTGGAATTTGTGTTTAAGTAGTGAGGGACATTGAACCAAGTTTGGTATGAAAATGATAATTTTTTGGGATTAAAATTGAAGGAAGCTATTAACTGATAGATGATGATGTGAATGTATATTTTGGTTTTTTAATCGTTTTAATCATTTAATTGAGTAGCAAAAAATAAAAACTTCATTCTTTGTTTATGCTAAGTAACGTTTGAGGATTTAATCTTAGGTTTTGAATATATATTTTTTTTTAGAAAATTTTTTTAAAAATAAATAATAGAGAAAAGGAAATTAACATAGCTGTAACAGGTTTGAAAAGGTCAGGAAATAAGATATTAATGCAATTAAACTTTTTAAAAAAGTTTTATTAATATTTTTTATGATAAAATAAACAAATTTTTGATTTGGAAAAACAAACAAATTTTTTATTTGTAAAAATAAACAAATTTTTGATTTGGAAAAATAAGCAAATTTTTGATTTAGAAAAATGAACAAATTTTTGATTTAAAAAAATAAGCAAATTTTTGATTTAGAAAAGTAAGCAAATTTTTAACATCAAAACTTTCTACTTTAATTTGATTATTATTTATTTATTTATTAAATTTTTAACATTCAACAGGTTGTCCTTGCCCTTCTAAACATGACCATGGAATCTTTACATCATCCTTTAACCATACAAATTCTCACTAAACTCACAAGTTACATCACATTATAAAAAAAAACAAAATATAAATTTTCTTAAACCTAAACTAGTGCTTTAAAAACGAACCCAAACTAATGATAAGGGTTAAATTGAATTTGTGATTGCAATGTTTACTTAGCACAATCATAAATTGCAGCTCGTCAAGTGAACCAGGAAGCTGCGAAGGCAGACGCAGGCGGACTCTTGGTAGGGGGGCAGTTGAGGTCATTGCCATGTTGGACGAGAGAGAGGGAAGGGTTTAACTCCTCGTTTACTTTCTACTTAAAAGTCCAGGTTAAATTTTTTTGAATAATTTAAATTTTCTTTATTCATAAATAAATCTAAAAAAATAAAATAAAATAAATAAAATAATAATTAAGTGAAGATGTTGAATAATTTCCTCCTAGATTAAACTTATCATTTGTTGATTGTACTTTAATTAAGGCTTTTGACCTTGAACATGACTGATTGAGTGTGAGAAAGTTGTGCACTTTATTTGAATGAGGAACACTCATTATAGGATTAACGTATTTGAAGAGTTGAGAAATTTACTTTATTTGATAACATCATTTTTTTTCCATGCTCTACTTGATTCTATTCTAGTTTTTATTTCGGAACATCAAATGGCCTAAAGACTGACAATCATTTGAACAATTTATTTGAGTTTAATAACACTTGATTAACCTTGATTTGATTAGTTTATGATTAATAGAGTTGTAAATTAATAACTGTGATGGATTTTTATGTACAATAAAATATGTATAATAAAAATAAAAAAATGTATCTTTAACTCAAGGATTTCCTTCATTTTACAAAGAAATCTGATAAGCATATTTTACATTTGTAAACACTTTTTTTATCATTAATTGTATCCTTAGATTTATAAGATAAATGCTTTAATAGAAAAACACAGGTATTTAACGCAGTACAAAGACACTTTGTGCTTAGTACTTTGACATTAATTCTTTTCTATTTATTGTTATTACAGTATTATTGTAAGGTATAAAAATGTCGTTAATGGGTTGGGTTTGTTTGGGAAATTGCCAAAAGATAGAATAAGTATTGGAATGCGTTTAATTAAAGGAGGAACGAGAAATTTGTTGCAACTAGCTCAAGGTCGGGTAATTTGAGGTGAAAATTGTGGAACACATGTGTGTTTTACTATTAAAATTAATTTGAAACTTATTTTTTTATTTTTTTTTTGATGAAATAGTAATAAATGTGTTTTTGGTTCTATTTGCAGTGGTCAGTTTGCAGTTGTGAGGCGGTGCAAAGAGATAAAAAGTCAGCAGGAATATGCTGCTAAATTCATAAGGAAAAAACGGTTGGCGAGTAGTAGGCGTGGAGTGAAGATGGAAGACATCAGGAAAGAAGTTGATATCTTAATGCAAATTTACCATAAAAATGTCATCAGTTTACACGATGTATTTGATAACGGTCATCAAGTGGTTCTTGTGTTGGAATTGTAATTTATTATTATTTAAGTGGTTCTATTTATAAATTTATAATAATTATTTATTGTTTTTTATATTTAGGGTCAGAGGTGGAGAATTATTTGATTTTATATCTGAAAAAGGAAAATTGTGTGAAAAAGAAGCTTGTTTGTTTATTAAGCAGATTCTAGAAGCTCTGGATCATTTGCATAGTAAAAATATCGCTCATTTGGATTTGAAGGTAATTTTTGAGTTTGTTTTTTAATTTATTAATTTATTTATTTATAGAATTTAATTATATGTTTGTTATTTAGCCTGAAAATATAATGCTGCTTAATCGATACGTATCAACACCTGTTATTAAATTAATCGATTTCGGATTATCTCGACGATTATTGCCAGGAATGGAGGTTCGAGATATGATAGGAACTCCTGAATTTGTTGGTAATAAAATTTATTTGTTATTATATATTAAATAAATTGAACATAAATTTTATTTTAATTTTCAAAAAATAAATTTTATATGTCAGTTAACATGTTAGTATTATGATTTAGTGAATAATCAAAAATTGGATGTAAATAGAAAGTAAAAGTTGTGTAATAAATTTTATTTTGCAAGGCACGAGCGCAAACAACACGTGCAAATGTCATATATAATTTTTTTTCTTGTTATTTATATTTAAACTTGTTTATTTATTGTAATTTTTCATTTCGTTTATTACTAGCACCTGAAGTGATTAATTATGAACCTTTGGGAACTGCTACAGACATGTGGAGTATTGGAGTTGTAACTTATATTTTGTAAGTATTATTTAATTAAAAAAAGAATTGATGTTATTTTTAAAACGTGTGTAATTTTTAGATTAAGTGGCGCTTCACCCTTTCTTGGTGAAGATCAACAAGATACATTTGAGAACATTGCTGCGTTAGATTATAATTTCGACGATGAGACTTTTTTTCACATTAGTGACCTCGCCAAAGCATTCATTTCTCATCTCTTTGTAAGGAATCCCAGGTAAAATTAAATTAAAAAGAAACGTCGTTAAAAAAATTGAACTTTAAAGTTCGCTGCCCTAACGGAAATGTTATTTTTACTTCTCTTGCGTATTATGCCATCTAGTGGAAAATTGCTGCATTAAACATTATTTTTTAAATTATATAAATTAATGAAACTAATGAAACATTTGAATTTTACATTTTGTTTAATTAATATGAACTAAATTAAATTTAATTAAGCAAATTTTATGAAAAATTATAAATTAATTATCTAAAATCTAATTATTTACTACATTTTTCGCATTATGAAAAATAAATATAAAAAAGAAATACAAAATAATTTTTAAAATTTAAAATTATTTAAAATTGAGAAAACAAACAAACAAATAAATAAATAAAATAGAAATTGAAATAAGATGGCAGGAAACGAAGCAAAAATCTAGTCTTCCCTGTGGTGTTTTGGTTCATCCCAACTATTGATCCTACACATGCGACCATTGATTTACCCTTGTTTTGTCTTGCAGAAAAAGGGCCACAGCGAAGCAGTGCTTGCAGCATCCATGGATTAAGGTAAGAGCAGTGATAAAAGCTTTGGCAAATTGAATAGTTGTCGATAAGGGCTGTAAAAGCGGTTGCATTTTGTCAATGCGTGTATGAGCTCATTCCTAGCACTTGGTGCAATACGAGATAGAAGAACGCTGCATTCGAGACGTTTATATCTTGATGTAAACTGTGGGTGGGTAAATATAGACAAGATATTTGGTTATGTTTACAATCGAAAATGATATTTTTAATGGAGTAATGTAATCTCGTTATTTTTTTTATTTGTTTATTTAACATTCGGTTTGTTGTTTTTAATTTCTATGAAATTTCTATTTTTTATTTTATGGTCGATCAGTCAAGAGGTTCATTTGGAGAGAGTGGATTGAAAGAGAAGGTAGTTAAGTCTATTAGTTTAGTGGAATGTAGTACAAAAAGTACAAAAAGCATTTGGAAGGTAAATTTTCGTTTATTTTTAATTAATACAAATATAAAAAAGAAATTTGTTTTATTTCTTTGTTGTTAGAAATATGTACAAATTGTGGCGTTGTGTAACAAATTATCGCGTAGTTTAAGAATAAGAAGTGCAAGTGTCGAAATGGTGGAGGGAAAGTCGACCGATTTGCCATCAGCTGTGCAGGTAACGGAAGAGAATCGTTTTCCTTAATTCCCTTTCATTTAGGTGAATGTCACATTTCGCTTAGATGATTGTCATTACGTGCATTTTGCAGGTGCAATAAATTTTATTTATTAAAAAATAATAAAAAAATAATTTAAAAAAATAACAAAAGTTGATGAGTTTTAAGGGGAATTAAAATGATATTTATGGGTAAAGTATAAAATTAGGTATAATACAATGCAAATATATGTCAAGGTCATTTTTTCAGCAAATGAACAAGAGTTTCAGTAGGTTGTAAGGGATTAAGTTGGTTGTACTTCATCACTCAAGCATCACTTACACTTGACTTTTAACAATTACTCCATCCTATCATTTTGCTATAGGCCTAAGTATCATCTGACTCGTTTTTGCTTGGTCTTTTAGTTGACTCGTTATTATCACTTTGATTTTATAACATTTTGTCACTGTCAATTAATTAGTTACAATTTCTGACCCATTGGATTTATGCTGAGTAATTTAGGTGAGTCAGTAAAGTTTCCCTTGGTGTTTGGTTTAACCCAAACTCTGCAGAATAATCAATAATATCGGAACCTGCAAGATGACACAGTTTTTATTTTTATTTTTATTTCTCATTTTAGGTTCTATTTCTAAAAGGAAGTAGTAAATTTATTTTTTTTTTTATTTTATTTTTATTATTTTCAATTGCAGCAAGGGAATTTTGTGATGACTGCTCTCTTTTGTGCTGTTGAAGAAGGTAATTTGACTGGATTGGAGGAATTACTCACATCATCAAATATAGATATCAATCAGAGTAACAAAGTAATTTTTTTTCAATTTAAAAAAAAAATAAAATTATTTAAAAAATTCTAACTTTTTTATAGCACGGTGAATGCGCCATTCATTTCGCAGCAGGTTTAGGTCAATTAGAAATAGTAAAGTTTCTAAATTCCAAAGGAGCACGTTTAGATAAAATTGACAATGTAAATTACATTAGTTAAAGCTAATTTTCTTTTTATGAGATTAAATAAAATGGGATTTAAAAAATAAATAAATAAAACACCTTTATAGCATGGCGACAACGCTATTTACTGGGCTGCCAGACAAGGCCACGTCAATGTTATTAAATATTTAAAAGAAAATGGTGTGCCAGTGGATCATCAGAACAAGGTTGAGATCATTAGTTTGATAATTGAATATAATGGTTTCCCTAATTTTAAGTAATCGTCAAATCAATTTCTACACTATTTTCATATAGGCAGGTGAAACGGCGATTCACGTGTCTGCGAGATACGGTCACGCACGAATGGTGCAGTATTTGTGCGGAATAAGTTCTGATGTTAATGTGCAAGATGAGGTACGTGATTTTTTTTTGTTTAATAATTTAAAAATAATTTGCTCATTTTTTGTTGGTGATATTTTTAATTTGATTTTAATAGAGGTCACTTTAGTCGATTCGTTTTTGTTTTAGATCTGCACGAATAGTTTTTAATTTTATTTAATTTTTTTGATTATTATTTCTTTTTATTTACTTTTTATAATCCTGGTATGCACGCATAGCATGGTGAGACCGCATTACACATAGCAGTTTGGCACGATTACCCAAGTGTAGTTCAAATCCTGTGTAAATTTGGTGCACAGCTCAATTTGTGCAATACGGTGCGTGGTTAAATCGAATAAACATAGCAATAATTTGATTATTTGTTTAAATGTATTTTAAATTTAATTTATTTTTAATTAATGCAATTTAGGAAGATGAAAGTCCATTACATTGTGCCTCAGTCAGGGGACATTTAGACTGCGTACACTGTCTAACTGAAGCCGGAGCTCATTTGGATTTGATTGATAAAGTAATTTCATGAGTTGATTTTTTTGATGTTTTCTCTTAGCTTTAATTTTACTTAATTTTATTACAGAGAGGATTTACTGCACTCCATTTGGCAATTCGCAGACATCATATTCAAGTTGCCATGTTGTTACTTCAAGCTGGCTGTTCAATTGACATTATTGATTCGGTAAATGTTGAATTTAATTTCTATATTTATCTATTAATTAATTTTATTATGATATAGCATGGCGATGCACCTATTCATTTAGTAGCTAAGGAAGGGTTATTGCCTATTGCACAAACGTTATGTGCATTTGGTTGTAAAGTTGATGTGCCTAATAAGGTAAATTGCGACTAATTATGATGATTTATTGAAATGATTATCGTTGATTTTATTTTTAGAATGGATATTACCCGCTACATTTAGCTGCTAAACATGGTCACACTGAGGTGGTGCGCTGTTTGTGTCTCGCTGGTTGCAAAATTGATCAAAAAAATAAGGTTTTTATTTTTATTTTTAAAAATAACTTGCAATTAAAATATATTTTTGTTTTGTTTTGTTTTTTAGGATGGAATTGTAGCTGAAATTACAGCCTTGGCCCAGGGTCACACATACATTGGTGATTTGCTCAACAGACTGAATAATGTAAGTTGTTTTGAAGGTTTTTCCTCATTTGAGTGGTTTCTTGAAATGATAATGTTTGTTTTGATTCTAGGAACAGTTAAGACAAGAATACATTTCACAATTGATTCCGTCGAATCAAACAATCAACCGAGTTAAAGTGAAGTTTTTTGGCCATAATCGTGTAGGGAAAACAACATTAGTCGATTCACTTAAATGTGGATATTTCAGCAGTTTTTTTCGGAGGTCTAGGTCATCTTCTTCGTCCTTGAATTTAGGAAATAGGCGACGGTCGAGTGGTACAATTAAGTTTAATAATTAAAAATTAATTAGCTAAAAATTACGTCTAATTACAGCTTCTGCTAACAGCAGATCGACCTTAGAATTAAATGCCAACAAACCGTCTTACAGTTCCTCTCAGCCATCCATTTGCACTGATATCAGTAATTACACACGAGGAATTGAAATCCATCAAATCACATTATCAGGTGATATTAAATTTCATTTTTTTATTTATTAAAATCATTTTATTATATTTTTTTGTTTTTTTGTTTTGAAGGTGTTGGAGATTTGAGTTTATGGGAATTTTCTGGCCAAGAATCATATTATATGTTATACGATCATTTCATTGGCAACAATCATTGTGTCCATCTTGTTGTTTTTAATTTAGCTGATCCTTTTGAGGTTCAGTTAAAACAAGTAACTTTTTGGCTACATTTTTTGCAAGCAAGGATTGTGCCCTTAGAACCATACGGTATTTATTTTTTATTTTGAAGATTTAAAATTAATTTATACATCGGTAGAATAAAAATGTAATTTTTACAGGGGCTTGTGGCAAAAATAATAAACCCGCCCAGGTTGCATTAATTGCCACACATGCAGACACAATCAATTGCCCTAAAAATAACGCTGGGGAATATGCCAATATAACGGTGATGAAGTTATATTGTGAAATTCAGAAGATGTTCCAACACGTATTTGATTTACATAATCGGATTTTTATCGTCGATGCTCATGTTGCAAGTAGTCCATCCATGAAAGCTTTCAAGTTTTACTTAGCCGATATAAAAACTAAAGTATTACAGGTAATAAATAATAAATAATAATTTATTATTTATAAATTGAATTAATTGCAATTATAATTTATTCATTTTTCAGGGTCTTCCGATGTCGACTGGTTTTCTCGAAGCTGTGCAACGCCAACTTCCAGCATGGCGTCGAAACTATAATTCGTTTCCTGTGTTGACGTGGCAACAATTTATAGATACTGTTCATGGACAAGTTAATCCTTTATCTGGTGAAGAACACATGCGAGAATTGTTGCAACAATTACAGTTATTAGGAGAGGTGAATTTTTTTTTTGAATAGATAATTATTTATTAAATCTGTTGTAAATTTGATACCAATAGGTACTGTATGTGAAATCCGAGACTCAAGATTTAATTGTAATTAGCCCACGATGGTTATGCCGTGATGTTATCGGTCATCTATTATCCCGAGAACACATCGACGTAGCTCGAGTTACTGGTTGTTACACTGTTGACGATTTTCAACTTCTTTTCCCGGATACTGATGCCTTGGATCTTCTTCAAGTGTTAGAAGCTCTTGGTTTATGCACTCAATGTGATAATGATGGAGATATTGAATACGAATTTCCTTGCTTTAATTTGGTGGAAACCCTTCATGGATTATGGGAAAAGGATGACAAATATCATGCCGATTCTACTTATGGAGGAATTCAATTTAGAACAAGACCAAATGCACATGGACAGTTGGCTTGTGTTTTCCCGAGAATTCAAGTATAAATTGTGATTTATATTGTTATTAGTTTTATTAATTTTCTTTTTTGTGCAGGCTCACTTGCGCAAAACCACTCAAGAACATCAGGAACCTGAAAATGATTTATATCAATGGCATCAGGGATCGAAATTTTGCAGCGGCAACACTGAAGGAATTTTAACGGTGGAAAACAAGGGAGAATACGTCGAGCTTAAAGTTCGTGGCGCCGCGTCAGCCGCTGCTCCTACATTCTATTTTTTAGAAGATTTAGCACTTGTAGTAGAGCATGTAGTCGAAGATATGTGTCCAGGAATGAGCCTTATTCGCCATTGGATGAGCCCCACCGATTTGAAAGAGCACACTCAACAAATTTGTACTTACGATCCTCGAGCTCTGATGACAGCACAATTAGAAAATGGGGTAGTAGAAAACAACAACAACAACACAGCTACGCCATTGGTGGAACTTCTTTGTTTTGGGTTGAAATCACCCGTTGCTGGGATGGTGTGGGGAAAAGATCTACCCGTTCCTTTATTACCCATACCTTTAAGGCAGACTTTAGCATCGTTATTGGACCCACCGGAATCATTGGGTCGTGATTGGTGCATGTTAGCAGTTCTGCTTGGGTTATCCGAATTTCTTCCTTCTTTAGATTCGGATGAAAATAGTAACATAAGTCGTACAATTCGGGTGTTGGAGGAATGGAATCAACTTAATGCAAATTGTACTGTAGGGACATTGATAGGGGCTCTTAAGGGATTGGAAAGAGATGATGTTGTTTCAGCCATATTGGGAGAAGCACCGTTGTTTAGGGTGATGCATTGTTTTGATGAAAAGCAGAGTGAATCAACAGCTGTTGCAAGTAACGGCTCAGCAAATTCTAGTTCGAATTTATCTCGTTGATATTTGGAGAAATTTTCATTTTGAATTTAACTATTTTTTTGGTTTCTGAGTCTTCCATACGCAGGTGCCATTTTTGTGGTATTTTGCGATCATTGGAAAAGTGCCCATTTGATGTGGTATATAATTTTAATGTTTAACTATAAGGCAGCAATAATTTCGTGCTTTGTGTTTGTACGATTGTCTTGTGATGTGATGCAATGTTTATTATTTGCTACTTGCTCATCCATAAATGGAATTTCTCTCTTTACAAATTTTTCAATGTTGTTTCTATCTGTTGTCTCTTTATGATGCAGTCACACCAGACTAAATGCTTGACATTCTTTCTTTGGTAATTGCAGTTTTAGAATGTGCCTTATGTCATTCATAGAATGCAATGTAAACATTTTTTTCATTATTATTATTATTATTATTATTATTATTTTTATTATTTTTATTCAGTATTTAATGTGTAAATAACGTTCTTTTTTTATTTTTGTTATAAATTGTATCATTTTTTTTGGAAATATTATTGTATAGTGTACAGCACTGCGAAAGTAAGTTTATGTATAAAAATAAATTGAAAAGTTTAAAATTAACACTTGCTTATCAAAGTTATTTACAATAACAATAACTAGAAAGCACTTGTTGATAATTAACATGAGACTGCAATGATGAAGTAAGTTATGGACGGAATTGTCAATCATATGACTTCTAACATCGTATTGTATATTATTGTTTCTTTTTTTACATCGAGAAACATTTATGATAAGTACATATAATGGAATGCAAAACATGGCTTTGTCAAGTAATTAAGAAGAAAGTGAAAATAGCGGTTATAAAATAAAAATAACAAGATTATCTTAATGATTTTAAATAAAACGTAATGTATAAATGTTTCATTTCTTCATAAATTATCTTGAAACTGCAAATTGAAAAAGCACTTCCGGCTACGAAGCTGTTCTTAAAATTTACTGCTTCTGTGATTACACTGCGTTTTATTCAAAAGGGCGCCGAAAAGAAAAATGGCATTTTGTTCACAAATTACGAAAAAAATGTTAATATTTAGATATATTATTTTATTTATTTGATACTGGAAATCTCTAATCTACAGATCAGTGTCATCTGATATGATTAGTTTACCAATGTCATAGTATGTAAAATTGATAAAATTACATACTTTTATGCCAATGTCAACTTTAAAATAATTTCCCCCGAATTTCCCCACAGCAGTGAAAACGAAACTAAACCACCCCAAATTGACACGATCAGGGTGAACATTTGTAAAAAACTTATAACTATCCAATAAAATGAGCACAAGTTGAGAAATGTTTTTTACTGATGTAAAATCAGGAATACCGTACTAAGTACTCACATCTGAAAATTTGAAAACACCAAATAAAGGAATTTTTTTAATGAGTCACTAGATGGCAACTAGGTGCTAAGGATTGGGAAAAACCTACTAGCGATTTAACTTCCGTTCCAGATTACAGCGCATCACATTTTTGAGACTGGAAGGTGTGTGTTAAATAGCCATTATATTTGTCTAGCTTGATTGATTGCTAAAACACATATTATGAACAAACATGAATATTTCTAGAAATTATAAAGGGGGAAATGATGTGTGTAGTTAAATTTCTAAACGATTCCTTAATTTTTAATTTAATATAGGAAATCTTAATAACTCGGAACAGCGCATCGTAGTAAGTTAACCAATTAAATTCATTTTACCGAATAAATTGTAATTTAATAATATAATTCTTTATTAATAGTGATGAGAAATGGGTGAAAGTGTTTACCAGTCTCTCGATGAAGAATTAAAACAATACGTAAACGAAAAAGTTGAGCTCGAAAAAAGTTATTGGATAAAAGGCCATTACGATTTTTGTATTATCAACAGCGAAGATGATCAAGAAGATGTCAATCAATTTCGTGACGACTTTGCCAGAAAATATAATCTAGTTGGTGTGTTAGAATGTGATCCGCAAATGTGTAAAGTTGGCGATTATTTTGATCGAATTGAAGAAATGGTGAAAAGAAGTACATTCGTATTTTTATATATAACTAAGCGTTTTGGCAAAGATGGAATGTGTTTAAGACATCGAAGCGATCTATTAACTCGCTTCATCGACGACAAAAGTCTCAATTTGATTCCTATTTTTACCAAAATTGAATATTCAACTCTGACGCCAGGAGGCTTGAGAGGTGTGACAGGGTTTAAAATGTTTGTTAAAAATGAAGATTCATTTCGAATTAAATCGACTTTTAACGAAGAAGCGAGACGTAGAAGGACTCAACGAGATAGAATAGAATTGAATGAATATAAATTTCGGGAATATGAATTAAGAGAAAAATATGCCAGAGAACTGCTCGAAAGAAGAGAAAGTCAACAAAGTAATGCAAGTAATGCAAGTACTTCAAGTACAAAACTTGCTTCCAATTCTACTTATAACCAGATATCTGTGGACAGTGCAAATCACATGCAAATTGGAAATGTGTATAATATCAACGTCTTATCTCCCGAAGAAGCATCTAGAATGTTAGAAAGTTTAAATGTATCAGATAATCCCGATGAAGAAAATGAAAAAACGATATAAAATAAATTATCAAAATATGTGAAATATTTTTAGATACTTTGTATTTATACAGTTTTGTGTGAAAGTCGAGAATATTTTGTATTTATATACTTTTGAAGTTGTATTTTTAATATTTTTCATTCAGAAAATTAGAACGAAACTTGTCAGCTGTCATTTATTTGTTTGTATGAATTGAAATACAAGGAAATTGTTTCTTCAAGCTCGGTATTCAATATTTGCTTGTGGCTTGAGCAAACTTTAAACAAAGCTGTGCTTATTACGAAGAATCGTATTACAGTACTTTAACAGTGTACTTGTTAAATTTCTGCCTAAGTTTTTAAGGTGCTTTCAGATCTACATTAATTTTTTTTAAATTTCCATGTACATAAAATTTAATTAATAAAATTATTTTAATGAATGGATTTAAATTTATTTCTATGTCTTTTGTGCTTATCTTTTTTGTTTATTTCGAGAAAAAAAATCTCGTTTCTTTTAAGCCGAATTTATAATAGATGACGTCGTGTGTTAGCGTTGGCAAATGACGCAGGCTTTTGAATATAATTAAGATCCGGCGGAATTGTGGGATAGGGAATGACGTTTCTCCAACATTCAGAGAAATGGCGGCACTGGTGGAAGGACAGAGTTATGGTCTATCTTCGCAAGGACAGAGTAGTGAAAATAGAACGTTAGTATTTGTCAAATTAACTGATTCAGCTCTCAAAGCGATAGAAGAATACTTAATCTGTCGGGTGAGTTGATTTAAAATATTTTTGGATCATGTTTTAGGCGAAATTTTAGTCATTTTTCATTGGCATCTGGGTTACTTGTTTGGAAATTTCACCATATTCCGACCACATAAGGGGAATTTTTCTCACTGTTCTCATTGATTCAACACTTTGAATTATTTTTTATTCTATTTACCTAGACAGAGATGAAATTACTATGTTAAAATAACGATTGTTTAAATCGAATTTTTTCGGCGACAATTTTTTGAAGTGATGTGAGGAATTTTGAAGAAGTTGTGATAAGACCCGATTCGAATTTGATACTCGAAACTGAAACTTTTATTTCATTTATTTTCCCAGTATTAAAATATTATTTTCCAAAATCATTTCATTTTTATCACACACACCAAGTTTTCCATATAAAAAATTATTCCGATTTATTAATTTTTTCCCCGATAATTTTCACACTTTATTATTCATCATTTAAAAAATTGTCAAAAAAATCACCAAAAACACCCATAAATTCTTCGTAAAAAAAAAATTACCCATTCCAACAAGTGACAATTTTAGAGAAACCTCGGTTGCAGAGTAGACTAATTTTAGCACGGTTTAATGAGTGCATTTTGTAAATGGATGCAGCCTGCACACACTTCTTCACAAATTAAATCGTTTGACATTTGATCAAACTATAGAATTTAAAAATAAAATAATGAAGAAATGTGTGCTCGCTGCATGGAAAAGAAGAAAAAATAAAATTTTATTAGGATAATGGATAAGTTGTAAAATATGAAAAACCCAGTTATAATTTTTAGTTATGAGTTTAAAGTAATTTGGAGAATAAAGTAGGTATTTTTTGTTGCCTGCCTTGCCCTCTTTTCAGGGCAGAGATGCCAGAGGCTACTTAGTAACAGGTACTTGCACAATCAGGTGAAACCAGCTTCAAGCTCTAGCTTTTAGGCTTATTTTTTTATTTAATATAATTTTTTGTCGAAGATCCAAAGGATTTTCCAATTTTTTTTTTTGATTCGTAATAGTTAAAAGGTAAAAGTTGGTGTTGTTTATGATTTATTTTTGGTTTTATTTCCGGAGAGTAAAAAACAGGGATTATTTTTCTTAGGAAATGTGTAAAAATTTGGTTTTTTAATAGATTTAGGAAATAGGTTTTTGGCCTCATTATCATCCTTGACCTATGACATGAAATTGAGATTTAATTAAAAATTAAGATGGGAAAATTGTATTATTGAATTAAATATATATTAAAATTAAAAATATAAAATATAATATGAAAAGTTATCTTGTTTTATGATTAATACATTTTGTTATCTGATTTTATTATTATTAATAATAATATTAATTATTTAAAAAGATCTTTAAAAATCTTTTAAATATAAAAATTGAAAACTTAAATTAATTATTTTTTCTTTCTTAAGCAATTTAAAAATTATAATACAATTAAGCAATTAAAATTCAAACTGCATAAAAAAATTTAATTTTTTAAAAATTTTTTGAAATTATATATTTTTTATTGAGCACTGTTGAAAAGCAGAGTTCATTGACGAAAGTGGGAGAACACCTAGCAGCTGTGTCCAGAATCAGGATTCTTACTTACCCCTCCTGTATATTGTCAATTGATGCTCTTTATTCATACACACATCACCTGCTGCAGGTAATAGAAAACCCACGGCTTCTGCACACAATACTAAAATATCACTTGATATTGCAACTAAGTATAAAAATTATAAAAGTAATAAAAATAAGTAAAAAAAAATTGAAAATCAATACTTGCATGTTGATTTGTTTACGAACTAAACAGAGCATATTTATATTGTTGTTATCTTTATTATGAAAAATTGGTTTGTTATTCATTCGTGGAAACAGGTGAAGATGTTTTAAGAAAAAATTTGTTAAGGATGATTAAAAGTCAGTAGTGTGTTGAAGGTCAGGTGGAAGAGATAAAATAGTTGTTGTTAATTGATAAGGGTTTTAAAATGTTAAGTTTGGTTTAAAAATTGAAAGGGAATTGAGGAAGGAGAGAGACAACAACAAACTGGTTTTTGAACATTAATATGGCTGCATGCATGGAATATCCTTTTAATTTTTTTTAAAACTGGTTGCATTAATAATCACTCATAGACACCGAAAAAAATTACTTGTTCTTTGTAGGCCAAACACAAAAGTGGATTTTTTTTTTTATTAAATTGAATAGTTAGGACTAGTTCAACAACATTTTCTTCACTTATGATTTTCTCTGTAGCTGCCATCTTGGTTTAATTTCGAACAAAAACAGTAGGGGAGGTGTGAGAAAATGGGTTTAGTTAGGGAGAAATTCAATGCAAATTTTTAAATGAATTTTGCAATATGAATATTGAATTAAAGGTTAATTATGTCTTAGTTTTTAATATTGTAATAAGCTTGTATTTATTTGTTTTTTTGAGTGGATAAACAGGATGGCTGACATTGCTAATTTTCTTTTTTTTTTTTTAATGTAGAACATTTGAAAATTAAAAGAGAAAAAAGTTGATTTTTCAAGTACTAGACCTTGTTTAATGTTTTCTCAACCTAAAAATTATTTAATTTGCAGGTTTTAAATGGCTGCTTGATAAAAAATGGCTGACAAGCTCTATTGGTGTGAATTAAATGGAAAAACTTGAGTTATTTACTCCGTAATTTTTTTTAATTTCTTTTTTTTGGTTTTAAAAACTTGCTCATTTGCAGTTTAATAACAGATAAGTGAAAGGACCTTTAGACCAAGGTCAGCCTTGAACACCTGTGGACCTTTGCAAATGGTCTCAGGGCGAAGGCTGTATTCCAAAATCACTTTTATAGGAAGTTCTATTTTTATTTATGTATTTTTTTTAATTTAGATGTTTTATTTTTTTGCTTCTTCCTAGTACTACTACATTTTGTTTGTCATTTTTACTAGGTTAGTGGCTTACAACTGAGTCCATATAGGAAAAAGGTTATTTTTGTTATCTTTTTAAGAAATTTAATCGTTATGTAAGTTTTAAGTTACATATCTGATATTTGCATTTATTTCATTTGAAATTTTAATTTTAAATTTTTTTAAAATTTTTTTAATTTATAAGGAAATGTTTTTTTTATCCTGGTGTTGATTTTATTTATTTGCATTTTTTTTATCTTGTAAGTTTTGTTATTAAATATTTTATGATAATTATTTTTTTGTGTCATTTGCACAATGCTTACATTGAGTAAAGTTGCTACGTGACTAATAAGGTTATTAGTCCAGAAAATTGTCCTCTTTTTTTAAGTGTTGTATCATTTAAAAAAAAATTTGTTTAAAGTGATAAGTGAGAATTAAGTATTTTATTTATTTTGATTTTTTTTTTCGTTTCAGGGAACTACAAATAGGCAACCTACTATTCAATTCCAGGGAAACCAAGGGGTGAGTAAATAATAAAAAGAAAATTTTTTTATTATTATCTCCAATTTTACTTATTTTTATTATGTTTTCGATAAAAGTTCACATACAATGTTGTGGTTATGAGAGAAATATTTTGTCTCTTGGGATTTTTATACTGGGAAATTTTAAAGCGATAAAGAAAAAGAAGATTATTTGATTAAGATTTTACTGATAATATAAGTTTTTTGGAAAAATAAATAGAGATTAAAAAAATTATTGACATGAAGATTTAAAAATAAAAAAAAATCCGTCATTTTTATCAAATGGCGGTATTTAGGAATTTTTATATTTTTTTCTCTCAGTAAAATTGTGTTGAATGGGAAAAAAATTATATTTCGATGTCTTAAATATTTCCACGCGTGTTACGGAAAAGTGGTTATGGCGGAAATTGTTGGGTCACGATGTATGTGGATTGAGGTTTTACGATTGTGTGTTTTGGGATAAGATTTTGTAGGTATATGGGAGATAATAGTTGCTTTTGACATGTTTAGATATGTTTTTTTTTTGCTAAATATATGATTAGGTCAAAAAAGTAGTAAAATTGTAAAATTGCAGGAATAATTTGTTCATTTTAATTCTTAGTATTTATATAACGCGATTTAGCGTGTCTTAAGCAGAAAATGCTTATATAAACTAAATAAAATGTTTATTTTTGGCTTGGAATGAAATTTGGTGACCAAGTTTAGGTTAGAAAACCTAATTAACAGTAGGCGGTGGTTGCTATTCTAGATTTGAACAGTTGAGGTAAAATAAATTCGTTTTTTTTTCTAATTTTACTCTTTTTGTAAACAAATAATTTGCGAAAAATAAATAAAAACATTTAAATGTGTTGAAGGATAGAGTTAAATATAAAATTAGGGTTTGGGTTTGAGGGACCATGAGCACAAGTTCAGTGACATCACCTTTAGGCATGGGCAGCTTAAGTCAAGGTGAACATGGTGAACTCAACCTTGCAAGGGAATTCCTCTTTTCTTTGATGTAAAATTTACTGCGATGAAAGTAATTGAGATATTTATACAATAGAATAATAGGATGTGAGAGTTTGATAAGCGAGACTCAGGTGTCTCGTTTGATAAATGCTAACATATTATCGTTGATGTATTGCTATGCTAACCCCAGGTGTAATTTTTTTATTTTTTTAAATTTTTTATTTAAATATTTTTGCATCCATGTTTGGTTGTGTGGTAATAAAGAAATGTAAATGGTATCAGTCGTTTAAGGCCGGAATGTGGGTCAGAACTTGAGGCCGTTCACTGCGAGTTGAGTTGAGAGTGGTTTGATTTGAAAACCTTGTAAAAATGACGAGTCTAAATATGTCTCTGTGTTTGGACTCGAATGCGGTTTCCGTGAAACAACACCAAAAATAAACGGGAAGAAGATGATCTCGCTTGTCGAATTGCATTTCATTCTTAAAATGGCGTTTAACACTTGTTTTCAAATGATTTTTTTCAGTTGGCACTTTGATTTGTGAGTGCTAATTTCAACCTAGGCTCTTTAATCGTTAACACTTAACCTTAATTCATTTGCCTTTTATTTATCTCTGCTTCAAAACCAAGAGGGGAAGTTGTCTGTGTAAAGGAAATTTAAAGTTATTCAGATAAATGTTTGTTTATATATTTAAAATATTTATTAAATTTATTTTTCTTGTCGGTGCATTTTAAGGTCGAAGCTTTGTTTTAAAAAATTTTTTAAATTCTCTATTATTGTTTTTTAAATGATAATCAGTTGAGAATTTAGAGTGGACGATAAGATCGTAAACTCATCACGAACTAAGCCGTTGAATTCACAATTGCACGACGCCATTAACGTTTGCTTCGGTCCTGCGATTGGTGGTTCGTGTGACATTCCGCTTGGCAACAAGCCCAACGACACGTGAAAACACCGTGATTTTTTAAAAATTGCATTTACTTAACTTTTTTATTCTGAGAAATTTATTGCATTTTTAATTACCATAACTTATGCGTCGTAGTAATTTGAAATTGTTGCTCATTCGAGTCTGCTAGTAACTGCAAAATGGCCGTCATGCCTTTGATCACGTACCCTCATTTTGAATTTTCACTTTACACATTTTATATAAATGTCTAAGATGTGTGTAAATATTAAAAGGGCCAATGTTTGGTGAAAAGAGGTCACCTTGATTTAGTGTATAAAACGAAATAAATGTCAGATTGGATTCAAGTGTAAATAAGGTACTTCAACTTGTTGTTTACATTGAAGCGTATTTTTTTTCTTTTCTTTTCAATTTCGTGGTGTGAGATCAAAAGAATTAATCGTTGAATATTTACATAATTTATTTTTTGCTCCAGTAAGGAACCACCTTGTATATTGAATTGAATCAAGGAAAACGTATTGCTGGTAATGTTGTTGTCCTTGACTTGTCAACTTTATTTATTCATTTACTTTTTCTTTTTTACTCATTTTTTTAAAATTTTTATTACTATTTTTTTTATATAAATTACTTTTTAAAATTTAAAATTTTAAAACTAAATTATACATTTACATTTTTAATCAACTATTTTTTAAAATTTTTCCATTGATATAATGTAATTAGACAATTGTGAAGGTAAAATCATTTTTTGTCACGCTTCTTATCGAATGGTTTTTAGTGATAAGCGAGTGTTCATAAAAATGTGCGATTTTACTTCGTGCTGACCTGAATTGATGCTAGTAGGCATGGTTGGTGGTAATGATCCTTTTTTGGGTCAAATGTGTTTTCACATTGAGTGGAATTTGAATTTTTTTCTTTCTTTCTTTATACGCGAAACTAATGATTTTCTGGTTAATATCGAAGGATTTAAGCAATGACAAGATATTTGTGCGATAAGACTTTGATGTTGACACTTATCAGAGGTCGTTGATGATGATTAGGACAGTGACCTACCATGAACCAGAATGTAAAAACGAGGAAACAGATGACCAGACCCTTGGGGAGTGTTGAAAACGAGACATCATCAATCTGGGGTTCCTTAATACATGCATTTTTTCATTTTTCGCATTATTTTTTAAAATTTTAAAAATTTTAATAGAAATTTATTAATAATTCAATGAAAAAAAAAATTATTTTCAATGTTGGGTTTTTGTTATCCTTTTTCTTCTATTAGAGGGTGTATGGTATAAAAATCCGAAAAAAATTGGAAAACGGATATGGAATGTATGTGACCTTAATGCTAATAGGTTGCCTAGCTAATAGGTTGCCTACCTAAATAAACAGTTTTTAAAGAGTTATTTGGTTTTGATTTAAGTAATTAAATGTATTGAATTTAGTTACGCGACTTATTTCGGGAATTGATGAAGCAAAAATGTTGCGGTTCTAGTTATGAAGTTATCAGGTAGCTTATTCCTTCACTTTCTGCCCTATTTCTCGAGGTTGGACGAGATTGTGGAATTTGGAATTTTTCTTGTTCAACCATGCATGCATTAATTGCATTTATTATTTTCTTACCGATTTTTTTCTACTGTTCCATTTAAAAAAATGAGATCTATAAAAAATAATTTAGAATTTAATGTTTGATATTTTATTTAATTTTTTTTAGACTATAAAATTTCCATCATCACATAATGCTGGTGAACATGCCTTCGACTTCACCTTCTCACCAAGTTCAGAATCTGAAGGACTACAGGGAAGTTTCGAATGTATCAAGAAAAGTGGCTCAAGGTATGAGATATTTATTATTGATTAAAATTATAAAAGAATATTTAGGTAATTATAGGGATAACAGGTTAGAAGGTCCCATTTGAATTGTATTTGAAATGAGTCAGGGTTATTCAACCCCATTTATTACTCATTGGGTTTCCTTTAAAATGTATTTATTGATCTTTCGTTATTTTTATATCTGTTTTTTAGGTCTTTGGAATCGTTGGGTAGTACACAATATAAAATGCATATACAAGCGAAGGATGATGTTTATCAAACTACGAAATTCAGAATGGCAGCTGCTGAAGAGGAAAGCAAGAAAAACTGGTAATTTTTATATGTGACTTAGTTATAAAAAAATTAATTTAATTTTTTTTTAATGGGGAAAATTTTATTTCTCATTCAATGGTTGGAGTTGAATTTTAATCAGGATAATGAAACCATTATCTTAAATATAAATTTAAAAAAGAATTTTGTTAAACTTGTTTCACTTTAATGCACAATGTAGAAGGAAAAATAATTGTATTATTATTTTTTTTTAATTTTTAAATTTCCTGCATTTATTTGCGTCATTCATATTTGAGAGAAAGTAAGTTAATCAGTAGACCGTGATTGGTAATTGAGATATATCAATGTTGAAAATCGTTCATTTATGTCTGTCAATGAATTGGAAGGAAATGATTCATAACTTTTTAATTTTACGAATGAATGAATTATTTCTTGTTTAGTCATTATTATATTAATAAATAATCGATTTTTATTTTTGTTTTATTTTAGTACCAAAGTCATCAAAGCATCAGGACCTTACATGAGCCGCAAAGTGAATGTGAAGAAACCGTTTACTGCCATCCGTCCCAAACCTGCCTCCTCATCTCCTCCTTATTCTTCCTATTCGAAATCTTATTCCAATGGCAGTGTTAACAAACCTATTGTCAACAATGGCCATCATCACATTAATAATAGCACAAATAATAGTTCTAGTTTTCATACGAATAATAAAATTCCACCGGTTAATCGGAATAGAAGTTTAGGAAATCCTGATATTATGAGGCGGTCAGTTAGGTATGTATACATAAGATTTTTTTTAAAATACGGAAATAAAACATAAATTTTTTTCGAAATAGGGAACGGATAATTCATTTATTAGCTCTACATTCTTACAAGAAGGTGGAGTTAATAGTTAGGTTAACAAAAGATGGTCTTAAGGATAAGGACAGAAAGGGAAATGCACTCACTGCAATTTTGGGTCAAGTGGCTGTAACTAAAAACAATACGTACGAGTTAGCAAAACATATTTGGAGTGAAGTGCAGGAAGATTGGCCTTTTTATACTGACGCTGATAGACAATTGCTGAAAGAGTATGTGATTATTGAGGATAACTGTTGAGAACTAAATAATAATTTATTATTTTTTTCTAATTATTTGTAGACGCATGTCACAAAATTTAAATTCTCCTATTAGTAACGAATTTTCTCCATCCAACTCGAGTCCTCCATTGCCAATGAAAAGGCCTGTGGATCAGACTTTGATTCCGAGTTCGATTCCAACTAAAAAACAAAGGATATCGCATTTTAATAAACAAACTAGTTCTGATCTGAATCCGAAAATTAACAAATTTGATGGAACGAATGGCACGAACGATTTTAATCAAGACAGTGTTAATACTAGCACCAAACCTGACCCTTTTGAGTTTAAGAGGTCAGCATCTACTGGGTTTTTACCACAGAATGGTTATGCTAACTCTGGCGATAAAAGTGGTTATACTAATATCGGAGAGAAAAATGGTTATACCATCCACACCGACAAGAATGGTTACACTAATAACAGCGAAAAGAATGTTGGCGAGAAAAACGGTTATCTGAAGACTGCCGACACGAATGGGTATACGAACGGTTACTCCAAGTCGTCGGAAGTTATCAACGGTTATGGAAAATTTGAAAGTAGATCGAAAACAAGTTACAGTAATGGATATAATGGGCAGTTAAGCAATTCTTCGGCATTGTGCAATGGGAGCACTGGCGGTTCTCACCAGTCTACTCCGTCGTCTAGTCCTGATAATCAGGATAACGTCGACACTAGAGGTAAAAATTGATTTGTAGTTTTTTAAAATGTATTTCTCGTTTTTAAATAAATTATTTATTAGATTTGAGGAACCAGAATAAGAGTGATGGTTCGTCAGAAGATGAAGTGCCCGATTATTTAAAGTTAGTTTTTGTTGTTATTTTTATTTAGAATTAGTTTTGGCTTCATTTACATGTTCATTCGTATAATCCTTAAGGTTTAAGGCTTTTTCGATCTTTTCCTTAATGGTCATGATCTTAAGGAGAAGATCAAAAAGGCCTTAAACCTTGAAGATTATACGAATGAACATGTAAATGAAGCCAAAACTAATTCTAAATAAACATTAAAACATGTATAAAGTTGTTATTTTAAACTGATTTTGTATTTGCAGAAAGTATACTGTGATTATTAATGCAGAGCAACGTGCTCATTACAAGGCTGATTTTAATTCTGAATATGATGAGTATCGGAAACTGCATGCCATTATAGACAGTGTGTCCAAAAGATTTGCCGTACTTGAAGAACGACTTAGGAATTGTGAGGAAGGTTCAGAAGAAAGTAAAGTGAGTATTTGTATAAAAATTAATTTGGTGAAGGTTTTAATTTTTACTTTTGATTTTTGTGTAGAAAATTAAGGACCAAATTTTGAAAGAATACAAGGAAAATAAAAGGAATGAAAAATATCAAGATGCTAAGAAAAGGTTCAACTTTCTTCACCAAAAACTGGCTCATATAAAGAAATTAGTGATTGGTTTTGATAATGCTTACATGTGCGACTCCTAGCCAAGGTTTTTCGTTTTATTTTAAAACACAAGAAAAATGTTGTGTTGGTGCTGATTTCAATTTTTCTCTCTTCTGGACTGCTCTTAACGGATTCGACTGAAATACGCCAAACCGGTTAAATCTACTTTCATCCATGAAATCATTCCACTAGACAGATGAAGAAAAAAAAATCCAAAGATTATTTTTGTTTTTGAAGGAAGGCAAGAGAAATTTTCTTTTATTTTTATTTTTTTTTTCTCTAGTTAAATTAATTTAATATTGCGAAGCAGTCGTTGTCAGTATTTTCATCGCCATTGACTCAGGATTTTAAAAACAGTTGAAGATACTCTTTACGATTTAGTGTTTAAATTGAATTACCAGTGTTACGCTTCCTTCATTTCGGTTCTTTTTTTTTTAACTGTTTCTGTTTACTTAGTAATTTTGTTTTCAACAAATGATTTGAGTTAAATTATGTCGCATGCCAAGTTTGATTGATTGATTGATTAGTAAGAAAGTGCATGAAATTTGAGAAAGTGTGGTAAAATCTAATTTGGGAATTGTTGGAAACAAAAGAACTTATCATCATTGTCATTGGTCAGTCATTAAATTCCATAATCTTTTATTAATTTTTGACGAGCATTGAAAAAAAAATACATATATATTTCATATATGTTTAAAAAAAAATATATAAAAAGTTTGACCTGTGTTGACAACTGGAACGGAAATCGAATTTGATTTGTTATTACAATTATTATTATATACACTTATTTCCTCTTAATTTTTCTTTCCATCAAAGTTTTCGGTTTTGCGAAAACTTTCCATTTAATTTGTTAAATTGACGATTTTGTTGTTGGTTATGACAATTTCAAGTTTTAGATATTTAAAAAGTTTGGTAAAACGCAGTAAATTGTAATGATATTTGAAAATAATTGTAAATTATTTCATTGCATCCAATAGTTTTCTCAAAGATGTTTTTTGTTTGTTTTTTTGGCTCATTTTCTTAAATTGTACTAATTAGGGTGTGGAATGCAAATGTGAATTTACTTGTATATAAAAGTGCCATTATTATTATTATTATTATTATTAATTATTAATTATTATTATTATTGTAAACTATATAAGAACAAATTTTTGTCAAGAAAAAAAATAACAAAAACAAAGAATATTATGTTATACAAATTTCATTCCACAATCCATGGTTGTAAGATGGGGAATCATTCTAGAAAGACATGCTTGTT
>JAQFZN010000344.1:0-33868 GCA_034687075.1 Geophilus carpophagus
ATAATGGTTATTATATAATGTTATAAATCTTTTTATATATCTTTAATATATTTAATGGTGATTATCCAATCCCCACAGGAATTTAGCACCTACCTACATGTGAATGTCTGTACTTAGAATAGTAATGTCAAGATTAAGTATAAGTTATAAAACTCCTTACTGTACCGTGTGCATTCATGGTTTATTTAAAACAAAGATTGAATAGGAAAAATGTTAAATTGTTTAAAATTAAATTCATTATGGTAAATTTTTTTCAAGAAATTCTTTTAAAATGTACATTCTGATGATGGGAGTAAAAGCTTGGAATATTAACATGAGTAAAATAAGTAAAAT
Organism: Geophilus carpophagus; assembly: GCA_034687075.1. Taxonomy (NCBI): domain Eukaryota; kingdom Metazoa; phylum Arthropoda; class Chilopoda; order Geophilomorpha; family Geophilidae; genus Geophilus; species Geophilus carpophagus. The sequence goes on from JAQFZN010000344.1 coordinate 334, forward strand.
CTAAGAAGTCGGTGTTGTTTCTTGGATCTAAGGCTGAGTCAGATAACAAGATTGGCTCTCTTGGAACAACAAGTTTCTTCTGGTAAAACTAAGTTAGCCTTCAAAAACACAAAATATTGCATAAAATTGTAGGGACACATAAAAAACAGAAAAGTTACATGCATGCAGACTGATGAATTATAAAATAAATACTACAATGCAATAAACAAAAGATCTAAAAATAAACCAAAACTTGATCTAATGCTACGTTCGTACTTAACATATTCATACATATTAAAATAATTTATTCGGGAGTAAATTGCAGCTTTTATTAGTTGTTGGAACAGAGGGTATTTACAATAATTATACCATCTCTGAGAAGATATAGTATGGTAATATTATTTATTAACTCTTTCATTACAAAACAGGATCTAAGAATTTAGGACAGGGTTTATGTGAAACATGTTGACGAAGTGAGGTTCATGTATGGGATAAATCAATTATGGTGTGCAAAGAGTATTAGCTTTTAGTTGAGTTAAGGCAGTTTTATACTGTAAAAATATTTACAAACATCTAACATTCATAACCACAAAGCTCTTTAAAACTTTATAATTGTTTGAAAGTATTGTTTGAACGTTAAGTCATTAAAAATTTATTCATAGATAAATATTGTGAAATTTAAGTTGCAATTTGAAGATTGGGCATGTCAGTAATCAATAGTAGTTTTCTGTTCTTATTCTCACTTTTAAGTTAGTGCTGGTGAGACATTAAACCTAACTCACAAGACAAACAGTAGTTGTACCCTGAAGTCATATGACGTTTGAATTTTTGCATGTCTCATGTTGACAAGAGTTATTTCAGTTATTTTTAAAGATAATGAAATATGACACTAAAAGCTGTGTAACTTTAACATTTGTTCTAAGTTTTATAACTCGTACTGAAATATTTTGTCATTTAAATTTATGATTGGTGTTTTAAGAAAATTAATGAGTAGTTGCAAATTAAAAAATTATACTTTGTAGTGAAGTTTTCTTAATGATGGGGGACATATAGCCTTTGAAGCATGCCATAATTCATCTTGTAAGTGTAGAAATAATTTGATTCTTGCAAAATATATTGCTTCAATCTTTCTTTTAAAATGAGCAAAGTCATAGAGCAATTGTAGTAGTAATGTGTTCTTGGAGTAATACGTTCACATACAGTATGAGGATTGGACGCTAAATTTTAGCATCAAAACAACTTAAATTTAGAATTTGCATACAATTCTATACTCAACTCCCAAAAGTCTGGTAGAAAGGTATTAATTACCTCGCTCAACTGATTTAAAATAATATGTTGTTTGTTGTTGAAAAGTTAGGCACTTTCACATCTGGAAAAAAGTTATTGATTTGGGCTAGAATTTTTCCTTAATAGCCTTTCTTGTACTTTATTTTCGACGTTTAAACAATCTGATAAAACACCATTAAATTATCACAGAATGTGGAATAAATTCAAGTAATGATGTTTTCTAACTCATTTTCACTTACAAGAGTAAGGGTAACACCAGGCAGTTACATAGAGAGGAACTGAGGAAACATTAACAGAGATGTTGAATAAAATGTAGTCATGACAACATTGAGCGTCCCAGTTGCCAAATGACGTTTTTAATGAGTCAGGTTTACATAATTTCGTGACAGCATTAGTTGAGCAGAGTGACAGAAGTCTTGCACACTTGATAGAATTGATTCTATTACTGTTTTTTTTACATCTCCAATTAAATTACTTTAAATTATGTATTTCTCAGCTCGTAACGAAACATTTTATTAGGTTAAGACATCTTTCTACGTCTGATTATCACTCAGAACTGTCGTCACGAGTTTGCTATTCGTTATCCAAGTTATGTTCGTATATAAAGTCGAGTCCAATCTTAGAAGATTCTTTTACGACACATTTTTTATAGTCTGTAGTGTGTGTGTTGTGCCGTTTCTTTTACCTCTTTGAATTTGATCTGATGTTGGCAGAAGAGAAACGAAATAAATATACGAGATGTAATAAAACGTAATTTTGTAGCAATCATCATACGCTGATTTCATCTATGTTTGTAACTGATATTATAACTACTGTATTCTCAATTGAAATTGAACTGCAATGTTTTTTCTCCTTTCTCTCTCTTATTTTGTCAGATGTCAAATCTCGCTGAAGTGAGGTAAAACTACTTGTGTTCCGTTCCATCTATCGCTCATTCGAAATGGACCATCATATCCGCAAAGAAGTCAGCCTGGATTCCCAGGGACAGAATTCAGGTAGGAGAAAAACCATCTGTTTTATGGTCTTCTTTTTGCTTCATCTTGGAACTGGCATTTATAGATCTATGGTAGTTGTAAATGGTTCTTGTTCCATCGCCAAGTGGAAAACGTTTTTTAGATTTTTTTTTATCTTTTTTATTATTTTTTAACGTTTTTTGTTTTAAACTGTGCTCGCTTATTCTGTATTCGATTGAAGAGAAAGTTTTGAAAGGATAAAATCGATTTTTGTCTTACGCATCATAGAAAGTTGTTGTTTTCACGTAAACCTACATCAACATGGTAAAGCTGTGTTATGATTGTTAGGATTAAAAGATATTTTTGTGTTGTCTTTAGAACGAGTGTAACGATGAGTTTTGCCTGGCAAAATTGATCCTTTGTTTAATATTAAACGAACAAAGAAATTTGTAAGGTATATAGGTAGTTTGACTGAGGTAATGTTTGAGAAAAAAACGTTTGCAAATTGATTAGTGTGAGCTTCATTCGTATGTTTGCTGAGAGCTGACGTTTTTATTGCGATTCCTTGAGATTAATTGAACAGACGAGTAGTTTGAAAAGCTTTGAAAGATGTTAATTTCATTATTATGGTTTATAAAGGATACTAAAGATGAGAAAATTTCTAGTTTGTTGATAGCTGTTAGTATGAAAATATCGATACTACAACGCCATCTGTGGAAACATTAAAGCAGCTGAAGGTTTTCAGAGTTTGTCAGTAGAGGGAGCTATTTGTTGGTGCTTTCGGTTTATTTTGCTTCCAGTTTCGAAAGCAGACCGGCACGAAACAGGTAACTGCTCCAAGCACATTTGACTAGGGTTGCCAACATCGTCATTTTGATCCGGAGATTTCGGGTTTGGCGATCATTCTTTAGGCTCCAGGCTAACAATAAAATTCTTCGGCTGGGGCCAGTGGGTTAATTTAAGTTTACAATTTGGATTATATTTTCAATATAAGCCAGAAACTAAACAGATTATACACATGACCACCAAGAACCTAGGTCCAAGTGACCTGGGTTCTAAGTTGAGACAATCGACAACGCCGACAGTGCAATCGTCTGGAACAGTGATTCTCAACCATTGTGTTGTGGCATTTTAGTGTGCCGTGGGATTATTGAAAAGTGCCGCCACTGGGAACACTCATACATAAGCGACATCAGTTAGTGTGCCACCAAATTTCCAAAATTATTAAAAGTGTATCGTGATGAAAAAATAATTGAGAATCACTGGTCTGTGACTGTGGAACTCATTGAACTCTAACTTCAGAAAATAATGTTTTGGAATGTTTTGTATAATGAATTTTTGAATTTTTGTTTTTGAATTTTTATTTTTCCTGTATTTCCTTACAATGAATATATTGTGTAAATATAAATAGACGTGTATTTTATTAACCCACCTTTTAACATCAACAAAATTATTTTTCTCAAGGTCAACATCGACATGTTGGCAACCCATTGACTATCAATTAAAATTTGACTATCAATTAAAATTGTTGATTTTTTTGACATTTTAAAATCATATAAAATGCTTACAGATTATTTTCATAACTTTTTTTCGATAATTCTGTTCTTGTTGCAAAATTACAGTCGTTGGGTCTGGTTGAAAGTTTTTTTTTGTTGTAAATTTTCCAGTGAATCCAATTAGAACAAAAAATTTTTCAATAGCGCACGCCTGAAATTTGGAAACCAAACTGACATACTCAAATGCATTCATTACAAGTTTTAAATTAAATTGGTGCATCTTCACTGTGGTTCTAAGTTAAATATTGTACTATTGTTGTTGTTTTTTATGTTATAGTGCGCCAAAATTAAGTAGATTAACAAGGCGTTTTTTTAACGTTTGAATACTCTTGGATTTCCTATTATTCCAATTAGGTTAAAAAAAAGTGCTGAGCGAAAGTTCGTTAATTAGTACCAGCTTTAATAATAGAACATGGAATCAATAAATTTAAGAAAATTGGCAAATTCACTTTGTAATGGCAAAGTGGAATTTGGAAGAAACTGTAGATGAAGACTCCTTTAATGGTTGTTGGGTTGGCACCCACATTTTAGTTATTTCATTGTGTATAATATTGATTTGGCAATTCAGCAAATGTGCAACCAACGAGATTTTGCTTCTTTTGCTTCTTCATCATCTTGATGAAGTATATATAATTTTTAGTTTGGCCAAATGCCAAACTTGGCATAGGAAGAAGTTTAAAATATTCCATCTCAGCCTGTGGCCATTTGTTAGATGTTAAGAGGTAAAGGAGATTCATTTCCTGTCGAAGTTGGGGTTTGAATTCACAAGGATTCCACGTTCTGCAATTGATTTTTTCATAAATTGATTTGTAGCTGTAACTTTGTTGTCGTACCAATAGATGGCGTGCATATCAAAAGCTTTAGATAGTTTTTTCTCCTTTGTCCTCTTCGTATTGAATTCAAAGTTAACTTAGAATTTAATTTTGAAAGTTAATTGTAATAAAAGTAACAAATAAAAACAACAGAGGAATGTTTAGTTGTACCCAAAATTAAATTTGCAAATTATTATAGCAGTATTACTATTGTAAGCAAGGTTGGGTCAACCTTGGACTAATAGGGTCAACACAGGTTAAATTATTTGACTAACTCGCAATGTAGTTAAATTTTACTTACTTACTTTCTAAGCTATCTTGTATGCAATAACAAAAATTTCAAAAGTTTAATTTGTTTAGTCGTGCTAACTATATTGCTAACCGATTCCATTAAATTCTATCGATCTAAATACGGCGCACAGCCATTTTGTTTTTATTGAAATTGTGATTAGCATTAAAATTCATAGTTAAATGTTTGTTACAATACTGTTTTATTTAAACGATTTCATTCAGATTGAAGTTACAAACATATTGTAACAACCTCGAAATCAATCTTATTTTTATTATCCAGATACATTTCGAGGTTATTTACTAGTTTTTAAACTAGATGGCGGTGCTGCTACTGTAATAACTACTGTTCGCCATATCGATCTCAAAAAGCAATAGAAAATTTTCTGTCTTTTTTATTATCTTAATATAATTTTTCGCTCAGTCATCGCTATAGTAAACAAATAATATCAACGGCTTATTACTGTTTACTTACAAATATCGCAATATTAACGAAGCACATATTTGCAATTGCATTATCAGATTTCTCATTGTAGTAATGCTTGCTAGAAGTAAGCAATTGAGCACACAATATTGATAAACAGAATTTTGAGAATAAAATCTAGCAATTTAAATAAATATTTAGATGTACTATACTACCGAATTGACAGTAAAAATAAAGTGAATTTAATTTGGATTAAATCTTTCAATTGTAAGTAGCTTTCAGTTTTGATAAATCCACGGTACTTAATTAGTTTCTTAATTAGTACCAGCTTTAATGGATAGAACATGGAATCAAACACAATGTACTACTGAGATTAATAATGACCAAGTGGTTCAATTATCATCTCTTTAAGCAACACAAAGATAAAAACACAGGTCAAAAGTGATCAATAAGTCCTTTAGGAGCTGAACATTACAAAGTAGAAAATGTTCACTTATTGCTACGAGCTCTTGAATTCCCACTTCTCAATTCATTTTCCATGAACTAGGCGCTCGTAAATCAAATGGCCACTGAAGAGCTTTTGATCATGAGGTTTGCCACTTCACCCATACAGATCGAAAATATTTTTTCAACATTATTTCTGATTAATACCTTATTTTTAATTAGATAAATACAGTCGTTTACTAAGATATTATTATGTTAAACATTTACAACCAAAAGTAAAGAAAAATGACAAGCAGAGAATTCAAATTTATGCAGCATCATGGGAAGTTTGAGGTTGGATTTTATTACAAACTAGAAATGTCTCACTTTTGATATTCCATGTAAATAAATGTTGGCAGAGGCAATCTAAATCAAATCTTAATTTGAGTTTGTTTAATTACTGTATTGAAATTGTCAGGAATTTACTAAGGTAATTGCATTTTTAAACGAGTAATCAATGTTCTTTGGGATTAGCGAAATTGCTCAATTGCTGTGCTGTTGTAAGTTCGAGTTTGCATTTACAAGTACTTTGCAAATGACAGTTTATATACATAGAATTGTTTGTTGATTTGTCAAATTTAAAGGTGAGTGCTGCATAAATGTATTATAAATTTTAGGATATTCTTTCGAGTTTGGGTTTTAATAAAATCGTAAATAAGTTTAAGATGAAAGCTATTTTGCTACATTTAGCAATGGGTAACAGTGTGTAAGCAAAGTTTTTATACGTTGATTTACAATCGTATTTGAAGAGAATTTTTTAAAGGTGCAGAAACGTTTTTATTTTCAGAAACAAGTGTTGTGAAATTTTAATTTAATTTTCTTTTTAAAGTAGGTAAATATTGAATTGAAAGTCTTGAAAGTGAATAACATAACATTTGTCATATAAGCAGAAAAAGTCACTTGAACGCTCTTAAATGAAATCATAAGTTTTAGTTATCGATGTAATTCGTTTCTTAGCTGACACTTTGTGTTAACTCAAACGATGAATTATTGTGCTCAAGCACATGACCAAGCATGCAATCACATCAGTTTGTCTTAGCAACAATAGTTTAGACAAGTAAGCAATATGGTTTAAATTTGAGTCAAATAAGTCACTTTATCTAAGCAAAATAAGACGCAAAGAAAAGTCAAATTTGGCAACAACCTAAATTTAAACAACTTCAGCCATTTAAAACAATTTGGCTTAACCAAATTAAACGCACCTATTGTTTCTATAATGCTGCTTGTTTAATTGTAACTTCACCTTTCTTTAATTGTCTTTCTAATTATTACCATTTCGCCTTGAAAACAACATCATTTTTTTTATGTACAGAGATCGTAATTACAATTAAAATGATATATATATGCTGACTTTTTAATAATAAAATCTGTAAATTTTTTTATTAGCCGTACATTTAATATTTGCAGTAGCAGGAATTTTCAATGAGGTGCAGAAAATAAAAATAAGAATATAAATAAGTTATATTAAAAACAAACAACGCTTTAATTTTTAAAGATTATCGTCATTTATTTTTAAATCTAATCTAATGCTATTTGAGTGAAGAAACACGATGCAATCAAAAAAGGTTATGGTAGAGAATCAATTAAGTTTGGTAGAAAACAAATAAACACTGGTAGAAATCAATAAGAAGACGGATAGAGAGTAAGGTAATAACTTAAAAGATTAGTCTATAGAAAATAAATAAATATGAAGCTGAAATCGATTGAGCTAAGTATAGTACTTAAGAAAATTAAGTTTGGTTTATGAGAGTTGATCTTTATTCTGTATCTTAGAAATGGATAAAATCTGGCATTACCAGGACCCAGTCAGTCGATTAAACACAGACATTCATGTCAGTAGAAGAACGGAACAGCTGTGATTATTTTGTTACCGTAGTTATATAGTACATAATTATTCTTAACTAAAAAAGCAATCATAGTATTAAATTGATTTGAGGTTTCTTACAGTGCGTAAATATGATAAAATAACATTTAATTGAACATAATTTGTGCAAATTAGTGGTAGTGGGATGTTTTAATTTAAACTTACTTACTAACAGGATATTCAGCTTTAATTACGTGCAAGTTATCAGTATCAAAATGTAATATCATTTAATTTAGTATATTGATTTATAGTGCACTCTATGCTCTAATTAATCAAACATCATGATTTATTGAATTTACAAAAACAGTTTATTAGGTCATCATGCGTTCAAGCTAAAAATCAAATGCTGTAAATCTTTGAAAACACTTCTCTTTTGGCTGTTTGCCAGTTCACTCCGTTGGTGTCCACTTTCCTTGTAGATATTATTGCAGATTTTTTCTTTAAACTTTGAGATTGAGTAAATCTGTAAAAAGAAACTTACAATATCTCAAACTAAAATGTGCAGCAATTTCAGTCAACACAACTGGATGTCAAATGGAGTTGACTATAATCAGACTATGTTTTTTTGTATTTTTTATCAAAGTTTTTTTTATCTTTTGCAGTAAGAGAAACCAGAAGGTTTTGCAGTTGAGGTCGAGACGCGAAAAGAAAATTGAATTCTTTGTGTGTTATGAATCCAATGAAATGTTACAGTTAAAGTTCTCTTGGTGGAGAAAACACAAAGGTTGCTTGTTTTAAACACAATAGCACGAGAAATTGTATAATTTTACTCAGAATAGATGTAATGATGTACAATTTCTAATACTGAAAGCTTTAAATTACATTCGTTGTATAAATAACATGATTCAATTATACACTAATAACACATGCAATTGAAATGCCAATATTGATGTGTAATGTTACAGGAAGTTATACATAATTCGTTTTCGCATGAGTTTTTCCATTGATGTTTCACAAAGAACATTCTGTGTAAAAGAACTCTTGCTGCATCAGTGAACCACCATTAATGTTAATAATTAAAGAGCATTATTTTCAAGTTGAAATACGTGTTTCAAGTCTAAATTTAACTACTTAAACTTGATGAGTAGGTGTCGAGTGGGTGTAAATGATGTATTTACTACTCGAGAAATTGCTTACTAAAATTCAAAGTATTTGAATAATACTTTAAATAAAAAAAGAGCTAATGATGAAGCTTTACCTGGTATCTCAGAGTGTATTTAGGTAGATATATATATATATATCTAAGTACTAAATTTAGCTACCTTGTATTTTTGTATAAGTAATTATTTTTAATATGTTGTAAATTTATACACATTAATTTTGAGATTATTACACTTTACTGATGGTCAGCTTAGCTTAAGAGGTTTAAAAATGTGGATTATTTCATTTTTATACAAATTATGATTTATTTCTAACCATTTATATTGCTTTAATGGTTTAATTTTTCACCTGTCGTTTTAAAGTGCGTTTTAAAACTACCTGTAGTGTGAAACTGCAATTATTTTTAGACTTTTTTGGTTAGACAGTTGCTTTTTTTTCCAAGTAATTATTGTAGACACATCGGTTTAGATAAATTTTCCATCATAAACTTTGGTTTATTGTGAAAACCAGTAAACTAATACCACAATATTTACCATTGCAATTTTACTGTTGAAAAAACATCATCTCGAGTGGATAAAGTGGCTTGAAGAGACGAGTGTAGAAATGGGCATCCGATGTAAACCGGAAGCCTCAATCTTGATTTTGAAATACGAGTAATAATAAAATATTATTGTTTTTTTTTTATTGTTAATTGTCAATTTTTTCAATTTAGCATTTAGTTTTACATAATCATATTCCGTTTTATCTTTAAGCATAACTAATAATTTCTAAGAGAGATAGTTCTGTAAAATTTGCAAGTTAAATGGTGTCATATTTTTCATTCTTTTCTAATATTTAGCAATGGTCTTGGCACGCTATTCAGACAAACTATTTTTTTGCATTATTTGACTGAGAAAAAATATGCCAAGATATATTACCGCAGCAGACTTAACGCACTATTCATAAAAATACAATGGAAGTTAAAGCACATACATCATTTTATACATTCCTAAAACATTTTATAAAACCAGAAACTTAAAAAATTTAAATGCATGGCGTATTTTAATATGTAACATGCATTTAATAGTGTTTTAAAAAAAATATTAGAGGTAGCTAAAAATAGAAAAACTTAAAAACGCCATAGGTCTTTGAGTTATTTATAGCTAACACCAAGCTATTGTCCTCTCTCCTGTAGACAGAAAACAAAAAATATGATTTATATAAAATATCATTCCAGTTTTTACCAAATTCTTTGATGCGTAAGACATTTACCTTAAAGACTAGATAAAATGTTCAGCATGTTAATAATCCTTTAATGTAAAAGACATGGGTTTTCTTTCAGTTTGTGTGATTTGTTACATTTCTAAAATAGGGTTTTGGTGTAAGACCACATTTGCTGTGATAGATTGACATTACAGACAATCCCAAAGGCCATCATTCAGTAAAGACCTCCTAACATTTATGAGTTTGGTATACATTGATAGTATACTTGGATTGAAAATAACCTATAAATTATTGGAATCTGCTATAAAAAGAATTATATGGTTGAAAAGAAATTGCACTAAAAATAACAGTGTACAAGTTTTTGGCTTTGAGGTGAAAAAATTGCAACATGTCAAAGCTTTTAACTTTATATTGTTTTATGAAAACAAATGTTGGAGGATGGAAGATGAGTTTATTTTTTTCTTTTTGGTAACAAATTTATTGTTTACTTTATGCTTAAAGTTCGTTTACACTTTGTGGCGAAGGCGAACTGTCTGTATACTTTGGCACTCTCTCTGGGAGTAAAGCAGTGTTTGTTACTTAGTTACAGTCAATCAATAAATACATAGAAAGAGGTGCTGTTCTCATGTTTGCCTGTAGGGATAAATTATTTGAAAAGATTTTTTCAGAAGGTTTCTGAAATTTATGGAAAGGGATTTACTTACTTGAGAAATATACTTTTTATTGTCCAAGGATTTAATTTTTTTGTTTTTTGAGATCAAGTAAAAAAATTACCTGTTTGTGCAAAAACATAGAAAGATATACATTAATGATGACTTTAGGTTAGATAGGCGGTTAAAGACTACTGGATAAATCAAATATCATTAAAATAAATTGATGATAGAAGCTTGGTGTTCCAGGGTAAACAAGGTTTTATTGAAGGCTTTTGCTGAAACTTTACCCAATTTATTGTAAATTTTGTGCAGAGAAAAGAGTGGAAAATAATTTTTTAATATCGAATTTTTATATTTTATTGTCAAATCTATATTTTATTTAAAAATTTTTTCAAATTAATAAAAACTGTTTTTAGTACGCCATAAATATTTTACAGCCGAACATAAAGAAAACGTATAGTTACGTTTTTTATTACTTTTTAACGTATTTTTAAAGCTAAACTGGCACAAAAATACAATTTATTTAATTTAAAGAAAAAAAATAACTTTAAAATAAATTATCAATTTTTCTTTTTAATAATATTATATTTTTTACGAATTTTAGCCATGTTTCTACAGTTGTATGAAAGATGTGAAAGAAACACTTCGTGTGTAAAATAATAAATGTGCTGGTTTCAAACATCACAGAACTGTATTTAACTTGTCTTTTACGTTTAAAGAATGAGATAGAAGACGGTGAGAGGATTTTGTAGGCGAGTCATGTGACTAAATCCTCCTTGTTTACACAATTGGCATCCCTTTCAATTTTATCTAGGTTTAAATTTCAATTAGGTATTCTATTCGAATAGCCACTGCGAGGTAAAAAAAATGATGAAAATTGTGTTTTGGTAACATTTCAAGATATTACTTTTGGATCCCCTGTGTAGATAATCTGGGGAATTTTGTTGCCCTTTCAAACGTGACAATAAAGGTACAGTGTTAAGACGAATATTAGGAAATAAGGAGAGACGTAGCAGAAATTGCATTAAAACTTTTAATAAAGTACTCACCTATTTTTTTTCTTTAATACTAAATGCTAGTTCAAAACATACTCAAAATTAATTAGGAGTAGTGTAAAGGAGTGCCATATGGCGTACAAAATTTAATTTAAATGACAGCAGCTGCAGCTTGGAATAAGCAATGAGAAAAAAAGGACAGTTAAAATTGATGTTTATTGATAGCAGATTTAAATGTTTTTTTATTCAAAGTGACATTATTTTTAATTAACTTTGTCACCTTAAACAAATAGTACACATTTTCTAAGCCACAAAAATATACTCTTCAAGGTGATGTAATAAGTGTCAGAAATTAATTTTTCATATAGAATAATTTGATTTAATTATAGTTTGTATTTTTTTTTCTTATATTTTTTATTTTTACTTAGATTCGTTTGATGTTTTGACAATTTTTCACTTTGATATTTGCGTTTGCACACAAACAATATCTACGTAAGATTGGAATTTCCTGGTGCCATCTTGGACTCATAAAGAACAAGAAATGGATTTTTTTAGGAGTAAGGGTAGTTCGGTAGAAAGAAACATAACTTTTGGTGAAGACAAGATTCAAATTTTAACCCGAGAAAAGTCATAAAATAAACAGTAAAAGAGATAGTGTTTTTTTTTTGCATTTTTACACTTGATACAAATGACTGATCAGTAATGTGGGTAAAAGCTTTGCTATGCATTATTTAAAAAAAGTTTTTATTGCTTTTATTTCGATTGCGGTGAATTTACGAATTTCTTTTATCTAAATTTGTCTAGCTCTCACTCCCAACTGAGCAAGTGAATGCTATCATTCTTACTCTTTTTAAGTGATATCTTGTCTAAAAACTACTCTTGAAATTATGTGCATTGCTAAAAGGTCACATAAAAGATAGATTTTATACTCCAAAATATTTTATTTCTAAATGTGACTGTAATTTTATCTGTTCTGAGAAACTAAAACAATTACTTATATAATAAGCACTTTCGGTTGAAATTAAATTTTGAATGCAGATTATTTTTTAAATGAGTAATTGGACAAAATATAATTAATTTAGAATATTAAATTGTGGCCTATTAGGTGGATGAAAATTCCTTTATGAAAGCAGAGATTACCACTGTTAAAACAAAGTCAACATACATTTAGTAGAAAGGGATTTGAAGAATTTAATAATATCTACATCTTTGCAAAAGTTGTATTGATCTGAAAGAATGCTGTTGTAACAAAATTAATTAAATTTAACTTTATTAAATGCAAATAAAAATTGAGCAAAAGAAATTTAATTTACTGGACTTTAAGAGTAAGTGATAGCATTCAAAGAGTAAACTATGTTTAATCGAATTCATGGCTAATTTTAAAATGTAAAATTGTTAGCTGGCCACTAAAAAATGAGCACTACAATAATTCTGATAGGAAGTGAATGTATTATAGTTGTAAGTCATGTGTTATTTTGATGGATAGTCAAATTAGCAACTTTAATATGTCTAGTAACTAGATATATTAAAGTTGCTAATTTGACTTTATAAATATCAATCTAAGATTTCGTAAAGAAACTAATTAGACTTTAGTCAGTCTTTTTACGAAATCGTAGATTGATAATTATAAATAAAAATTATTTTCTTAAAAATTATTGTTTTGTACCATTGGAAGAAAAGCTCAACTTTATAAAATACTTTTATTTGATCTGGCTACTTTAACTAAAGCCATATTATTAAATTTTGAAGAGAAATGTATTCATAAACAATTGGTAAAACTTTAATTTTACCATGCGTTTAAAACAGCATAATTAAAATTAATAAACATATATGTTTGTATATTGCAAAATTTTGTGCAAAATGTATTTTGTTTTTCTCACTAAAAAATTGTTTGTTCAACTCCAGAGCCTTTTACAGGCTTTTTCGTATTGTTTTATGATGGTAGATGGTTTTATTTATTTTGAAGTATCTGAGACTGTGTAGAAGTGCAGTAATTTGTGTCGAAACTGCAACAAGTAGAATTACAGATTCATTAAGTCTTTGACCTACGGCAAATGTTTATTATTGATTAGCACGGAACTAGGATATTTTAGCACATATTCACATAATTTATTACTTCTTTCACTTCTATAAAACATTTTTATGCATCAAAGTTTTATTACACTGCAACTTTAACGCATAAATATGCTATTTCACAAGTTTTCACTACAGTAGAGCATTGTACTAATTGAGCATTACTGCAAGATTGTATTAATCCAATATCTGATAGCAAAATTTTCTGACTTTATTTGCAATTACAGTAAAAGGATTACAAGTGGTTTGCACTGTATCTATTAATTCTGGACAACTCTCCTGCAAATTAGTAGGCAAGTACTGTACAAGTTTCTGCTGATGCTTGCAGTTAAACAGCAGTTTAGGTCGTTGGGTGAAACGAAATTAAGTATTACGTTTTCTTACCAAATGCACAACTGAAAAGGATTTTGATAATAGAGAATTATGTACTGTAGTTGCGTATCGTAATGCATATGCTTCTGCGCATTAAAATATAAGGTAATGTAATTTATCATCAATATCAACATTAACTGACGTTTTAAATAATTGAAAATTTATTAATTTATACGTATGTTTATATTATTTTATTTTCTAATTTAGTAAAACTGTTTTTGTAAGTAAAATGACTTGGCAAATTATTTCAAGCACAATTACACAGTTTTGCAAGAAAATGTCAGTAACAATCGTTTCCTTATCTCCACTCTCCTCATTTGTATAACTTGACTCTCTCGTAGGGTCCATTGACCCCTTTTTTGCATATCTGACACTGCGATCAAGAGTGAAAGTGAAGGATCTTCAACACTTCATGCCTAGCCAAGCAAGGAAATAGAAAGCGAAATGGCGAAATGTCCGCTTCCAAGAGTCGTGCACTAAAACTCCCTAGTTGGCTATTCAGGCCAAAATCTTTAAGGCCCATTCATCAGTTTCCATCTGGACACGGGCTTTTCTTATGTGCACCGTTCTAAAATATCCCTTGATGCCTATTAAATTAAATGAAGCTGGGGGAAAAAATTTATGTCTTGTTTCATGTATTTATTTTCAATGAGAGGGTTCTTTACGTTGCTGTTTTCAAGAAGGATTTTGTAATAAAAAATGTTAATGCTAAAGTTATTATAGATGAATTGGAATGAGTAAGTAATTCATTATTCTGATTAGTGTTGTTGTAGTTGGATGAGGAAGTCTTTCTTTACTACAGTTGAGAAGAGAGTTGTTTTAATGTTACGAAATGAAATGATAATTTAATTTAGACCACGGCTCTAGGATAGGCTTGCGTGAGTGTAATATGAAAATTGCTGTTTGAATTATTTTTGAAGAATTTTTGAAGGGAAGCGTAAATCAAAATGTCAATTTTAAAAGGAAAATTTGCTAATTATTCTATTAGTTTAATTTGATGATGTGGGGTTTCGAGAAGGAAATTTGTCAAGTAATTGATTGTAAATTATACTAGTGATGTTAATATGCAGGTATTATTTCTAATTAGGGTGTACTTAATTGTATTTTTTAATTAAGGGAAGTGTTTTATATTATGTCACTTTATTGAGCTTGGTTGGCGCAAACCTGTAATTTGTCTTATTGCAGACTATAAACTTGCACTACTTTTATATATATATTCATTTTCAAACTTATGCATTTGTGTATTACTTTATTTTGGTATTTAAATTTGGATTACATTGCATTTAGTCTTAAATTTACGTTCAATTTTATTAATGTACGTACTATAGCAAGACTTTAATTTTAATCATCTTTTTTCCAACTCAATGCACTGGTTTGAATGAGGTTTTATATGTGAGCAGGAACAAAATAAAGATAAAATTACTGAAATAGGACTAATTGAAGCATGATTAGAATGGTTTAATTATTTGCATATTTCGTAATAGTTATTAGGAGTGCCTTGAAATTCATTAAAAATCAGTATTGCTTTCATTGTACGTAGTAGAGAATATTTAATCAACGATTCAGAGACTTAACCAAGTGATGGATAGCATAATTAAAAATGTGTTCATGGAGATAAGTATGGAATTATACATAACAGATATGAGAATGTGAATAATGCCTGTCAAAAACAATAAGGATAATATTTTTAAATCAGTTTTCATAGCAACATGGGGTGTATTACTAAATTTAATATGTAACTAAGGTAATATCCTGTACTGTATGCTATTGATTATTATAGTTTCTATGAAACTATTATTTGTCTTGAGTAAATTTGAAATTTTAGATATGAGAAATTGCTGCGATTTGATTTTGCATGTTATACCAAATCTACAAAGTCTCTTAGGAGAAAAGTACTTGTATAGAAACAATATTGCAATCTCTTTATTTTTGCACAGAAATGTACAAAATTGTGTATGCAATACTGTGGTCTATTCTCATGGACACAATTTTGTGGACATCAGGTTCCAGCTAATCTACAGCCAATACACATGAAATTTTGATTGTTAAACATATTTTAAGTTACATTTTTAAAATAATAACAATTGAAAAAATAATAAAAATTTAGTGTCACTTTTTCACTTTTTCGATGAGACATAATTTTGTGGACAGTAAAAATATAAAATTGATACATCTAAAGATTTGCATAAATTGGCAGTTTTGATTAAATTGACTTAATAAAACTAAAAACAAGCACTATCATGTATGGGAAAAAAATTATAGCAAAAGTTAAGGAATTATTTTCAAATGTCAATGGCATCTGAGAAATTGGTCGTTGCCTTAATATTCTAAAAAGTTCTGTGGATAAAATTGTGAAAAATAACTATGAAAGGATTAAGAAGAAACGAGGTCCCAAATTTAAGCTGGCCCAGAAAGAAAAAACTAGGATGAAGAGAGCTGTTCAAAAGATTGCTGCTCAAAATAAAAGAGTAATTGCAAAAAAAGTCAAAGAATCCTGTGATTTACCAGTCTCAGTTAAAACTGTTTAACATGAACTTGAACAACAACTTTCTTTAACCAAGCACCATAAGTAAATTTAACTGAAATCAGCAATGAAGTGGATTAGGGATAATCATCTGTTTAACAAAACTGTTTTCAGTGATGAAAAGCACATGCTAAGTGAACTGGTGTACGATAGCAAACGGTTCCATTTGCAAGCAGAATTGTGAAACATGATAAAAAAATTTGTACATGTGTTAAATACAAATTACAACTCCAGATTAGTGAAAGTAATTAAACAAAAGAGTAGCCAAACAAAGCATTAAAAAATCAATTTATTTTTGAAAAAAATACCTAAAAATTGAAGGTATTCACAAAATTATGTCTCACTAAAAAGTAACACTAAATTTTTATTATTTTTTCAATTGTTATTATTTTAAAAATGTAACTTAAAATATGTTTAACAATGTGTTTTTATCAAAATTTTATGTGTATTGGCTGTAGATTTGCTGGAACCTGATGTCCACAAAATTGTGTCCAGGAGGATATATTTGACCATGTTTGTATTACATTCATAATATTTTTCATAAATAATTTTGAATTGAAAGCTTAATTATCTTTTAAACATTTATTGTGCCTGACATTTTAAAGTGTGAATGGATAATGTTATCTACTGGAACCTCTATTTATTAAAGACCATTATAGCCACTAAGTAGAGACCATTAGCTTTAAGTGCTAATGTCTCCATTCATGTGGGCACAATTTAGTTATGGAGATGATTTGTGAGATGACATTTTAGGATAATACATTGCTGAGCCATTTTTATGGAAAGCAAGATGTCATTTATAAGCATCAATTTAGTGCAGTACATTAGTGAAACAAATGTAAACAATATGGGGGTATTCAATCATTTTGATTATTTTGAATAAGTGAGCAATTTAATCCGAATTGTAATCCAAGTTAACATTTTAATAACATTAATTAATCAAGTTGATTCAATACTTAAGAGAATTAAATACACGATTTATAAAATTAGTTTGGACAGTTTGAATTAATATTACATACCCTATTTTTGCTTCAAATGTTTATTAATGGTTTATAAATAGGATTTATTTTAAATAAATACGCTTGATAAAAATGGAAATTTATTTCTGCACATTAAGTAATTATTTTTATGTATTTGCTCATGCTTTTAACAATGCAATACTAAACAGTTTTGTGGAGAGTCAACTGAGGGAGAAAAAAATTTGATAGAAAATAACACGACTTAGAAAATGACAGGCGCAGCAAATGCGGTCTGATTTTTTTTTTTTATAAAATGTGGAATTTAAAGTGCTCGGTAACGATTTTTTGCAATGGAAATGCACAAGGTCTTTTTGGTAAGAAAAAAAGTAGGTAAGCAGCACGTCAGTTTGAATGAAGTAATTAAATGCAGTGTTTTTTAAACGTTTGATCAGTTAGAGTTTTCGTTGACGTGATTTGTACCCATTTGCTTAGTATTAAATGGTTGTCATTTTGAGAAAAAATCTAATTAACTTGTAGTCGGGGAAGAGCTTTGGATCCTCTAGTTTAATTGACGTCTAACTAAGAGAAAGAAGGGTTATGGCACAAGCTATCGTTTATAATGTAATTAGGTTGAGCTGATCAAAGAGGTTTTCAGACCAAAGTACTGTAGCTTGGCAAACAAAATTTCTTTTGTGTTTTTGTCGAACGATTCAAACAGCTCAAAGTCAGAGAGAAATTTAATACATAGAATCACTCTATTTCTAATTATAGTACAACATTTACTGATGATAATATTGATTAGGTTGAGAAATTTAATATCTGTATAAGCTAATAAATTTTAAATTGGATTTATATTAGATCCAGTTGTTTGATGTTTATTTTGACACAATACGTACAAAATTCATAGGTTTTTTGTTTAAATTTTCTTAAAGAAAATTGAAATCACTTCTGCTTTTATTACTACCGTTAATTTTATCTCACAGATACAACAAGTTGTTATGATGCTTTAGCAAATGGCCACTGGTAGCATTTTATTTCTGCAGAAAATGTGCAATTTGGATGCGCACTGCGTACATTATCTTAATACTATAAACCTAGAGTGTGGCAAGAGGATATGCACTACCATCTTTGCTCTTACAAATAATGATTTGTAGTGGCCGAGTGTTTAGAATTCTTCCTTCCCGAGTAAAGAATCATTTGTTATCAACCAGCTTATACAGAATGATGGAATTTTTAGGTTGAGGATAATAAATCCATCAATTCAATGTGCCTGTCTGCACGTTTTTTCCTTGACAAAAAACCATGACAAAGATAAAGTTGTCACGATAAGCAAAAGTTTGAGAAGGTGATGAAGGTGTTCTTGAGATTAAGGTCACTTTTACAAAGGCGCGTTCTAAAAACTTGTTGCAATTTGGCGAGGAAATAAGAAAAGGAAATTTAAAAAAGGACATTTTTTTGGTTTAAATCTACTAGAGCAAAAATAAGTTAGACATGTCTCTTCACATTAATCATTTATTTAAGTCAAACAAAGTGTCTGGATTTTTGAAACGGATGTTTGAATTATAGATCAACAAGTCTCTTCAGTTTCTAAGTGCACAGTAATTATTAATAAGCTTGAAATTAAGATTTTTATATAACTAGTTAAATTTTTTTTTAATCCTTTGATAATTTGCTTTTGAAAATAAAATACCTATCAGCTATTTACATTTACTTATTAATTTGTAAACTAAGGCAATATTTAATTTTAACTAACGGACGCCAGTCAATATATTACTATAATACAATGTGGCATAGTCAAAATTGCACAAATACAATAAAATTTATATTGTTATTGCTCATAAAAAAAATGTATTCTGTTGTGAGGATTGATATATTGAGTTGTAAATTATTGATTAACTTTCAACACCAGAGTATCTATAAAAATAAGGAACCTTAAGCAGACAATGAAGTGAGTTGTCCTAAGGGACTTCCAAGTGCTAGTAGTCCATTGAACAAATGTTAGTGACGGACATTTAGAAGGTTCTCTGCGGGTAATTTCGTAGCACCATTCTTTTGGAATAAAAAGAACAAAAGAATATTAAACAAAAAAAAAACGAGAGAACAAATGAACGAATGATAAAAAAAGGTGGGGATTGGCTTTAGGGAATAAAAAAAGAAAGTACAAGACTTTACAGTTTCTTGTTCACTTTGTGGCAAATTACTGATAGAGTAAGCTTCCGAAAGAAGAACATTTTGGTGAAGGATTAGGGTTTAAAATTAGAAAAAGATGTCGTTAAAGTTAGAGATACTTTTAATTAGTTGCTCAAGTTGTTTGCGAAGCTGTTTTATATTTATTGTTAGCAATTTTCTCGTCTACGTTTTGGCATCATAAAAATGGATCCGTTGGAAGGAAGTTTGTGAACTGCATTTCTTTGAATGAGGTTAAAGCAATTCAAATAAAAATATGAAAAAAAAATGAAAAAAATTGCATTTTGATTCGAGATGGATTGAAGGATGTTTGCCACATATCGATGGTCAAATGCATTGCATTATACATCATGTTATTCTACATTTTTCAACTTAAGGGATTCAGTCACGAAACTTTCATCTCTCTTTTTCTTTTACTTGCTGCTACAGTTAAAACGCTTTCCTATCACGGGATTTTAACACCTCAGGGGTATCATGAATACTTCTTACTTGTATTTAGAAAGGAGGGATAAAAAGAAAAATTGTCTTTTCTATCTCAAGTGCCACTAGATGTCTCAAGACTGTATAAAAAGAACATTTGCCCTGGATTTCTTGAGAAAATCTTTTTACCGGAAGAAAAAATGTAATAAAATAAAGAAACACGTATGTGGTTCTTGAATATTTTAATTTAAATTTAATTTTTATTACGCTACATAGTTATTTCTTTATACTGTAGTTGATTAATTATTGATAAGAATTTTCTTAAAAAGTTTTGATTATTATTGAATTCAGTACTGATTGAATTATTACTTTATAAAGTTAAGAAATATAAATTTCAACATAATGCAAATCTTTATTTTTATATTTTTACATTTTTACAAATAATTCCTTAGCATAAAAAAATGACTTGAGTTCTTAAATGATTTATAACCTACCCAGGCATGAGATTTAAACTTGACACTTAGAGCACGGTGTAAAAAAGTCTGAAAAATGAACACAATTAATCACAAGGAATTTGTTATTTATAATTTAATTTCTCCAATTCAACTTAAAATCAAGTATTAAATAAATACACATATATTTTGACATTAAAAATACAACTTTAATATAGATTTAAGTGCCATATGCTTGTACACTACATTATAGTATAATGGGAAAATATAAAAGCGTTTAAAACACAATGCCATCTTGTTAAACTCATCCTCCTTGAAGATATTTCTTAAAAAATTCATCAATGCGAATTGAGCTGAGAAAGGAGGAATCCAGCTGTGAATTTCTCTCATGTCCATCCCCTTCATCTGCCACTAGAGTGAACTCGCCTCGGCATCTCTCTTTGCCAGTTGCCATGAATAGGTTCAGGCGACAGTGGCGGAGGCTGAGGCTGCTCACATGCCAAGCATCCTTCATCTGAGTTTCAACATTTGGGATTTTTATCTGTGTACATCCATTGAGCACAAAATTTGGTTTCTGTGCATCAGTTGTGCTACGTGCAAGTTGATTAAGTGTTTCATTTTTGTGTCATTATTCTTGGATTACTATACTCCCATTGGTTTTATCATCATCATCATGACTCAGGATCTGTTATGTGGATTGAAATCACCGGTGAATTATAAGGTAAATTCTGTTTTATTTTTGGTTTGTTTTTTTAATAGGGTGTCGAAATGTGAAGGTTTTGACTTAAGTTCTATTTTTAGATAATTTTTTTTTTTTGGTGATGGAAAAAAAATTTAAATGGTTGTGGTTTTGTTTTTTAAAATTAAATTTGGGCTTGATTATATACGTGTTGTTGTAGTTTGTAAGCTTCTTGGAAATGAGAAGGGAAAAGAAAAAAAAAGTTTGTTTCACTAGTAACACCCAGTGTATTGCAGTCAAGTTGCTAAGAGGATTTGATGCTGGTTTCTGCTTCTCACAACACAAAGGAAAGGGTCATTACAACAAGGAAAGTGAAAGTGTTTTTCACAATTAGAATATAAAGAATTAGTGGTTTAAATTATTTAATAAAGAACATATTTGAAGCGCTTTTACTTAAAAATGTGAATTTTTTAATTTTTTATGTTTTTAGTTTAAAAATTTGTGTAAAAAATATCGAATGAAGTTTGTTGTTGATGCAATTTACGCAAATTACTAAGAAATGGTGTGGAAATTAAGGTTTGACGGGGCTTTTACGTCATTGCTCGTGTCGTGTTATTGGAAAACGTTTTAATACCTAAGATTAAAAACTCAAGAACGATTTTTACTGATTCGTGTTTGTTTGCGTAATTATTTTTACTTTTATTTTAACTGTTAATTAGTTTTTTTTATATTGCAGTTATAGTGGTTGGTTGAAAGATTTTTGACCTTTATAACAGCAGTCACCCTATGTTATGGCTTTAGTGCTAGATTAGGTGCAGGGTTTATTTTGGCGACGGTGAATTGCTGTCTGGAGAGCAATATCGGTTAAATTGTCTAAACCAAGATGTTTATAATAAATTCAAGGATGTTTTTGACAAATTATTATAAATAGCTAATTATTAAATTCTTCCTATCTTAATTTAATTTTTATTTTGCATTTATTTTTTTTAAATTTAATTTTTGTTTTTAATTTTTAACATGTTGACAATTATTATTCAGCTTTTAAAGGCATTTTGCCAAGTCATTAATTTTATGATAAAATATTTTTTTCTTTTCTGTAGGTTTAAAAATTTGCCTATATTGAAATTTTTTTTTTGGTATTGATAAAGCACCTAAGAGCTAATAATTCAAAAATTCTCAACTCTTAATTGGGTGTAAAAAAAAAAACTCTAATGAGTCAATGTAACTTATGAACGTTAAAAAAAGCTGCGTTTAGCTATTAATAAGAGAAGAAAAAGTCTTACAAGCGTAGCAACATGAATAAGGCACCCTCATTTCAACCACGTTCAAACTACAAAACCATTTAAATTTTGTACGTAGTGTGCACCTGTGGTTTTGTAGGTTGAATCTGTGGGTTCCTTATTCATACGCTCTTCTTGTTGGAGAATTAAAGACATAAATTCAATTAGAAAACTAAAACATTAACATATCAACATTTATACACAAGAGTTTACATAGGGCAAGACTTGAACTTTGACATATCTGAGCTATCACAAATTTGACCAAAGGTGCGATGACATCATTTTATGATAACTGACAGTTAGACATGTCCACCGTCATCAACATCCACCTCTTGATTTACACTTGGGTCAGTGACACTGGATAGACTAAGATTGCTTTTTTGCCACGTGCTGAAGGTTCCTTTCATTTTTTTTCTTTTATTTGCGAAGTCTCAAGTGACAGTGAGTGGATGTATGTGGTCTCACAGGGGGCACTGAGGCAACGGTTTTCTTACTAAGAGCGGATCAATACAACCTAAGGTTTTTTTGACACTAACATGGCGCGAGGAGTCCTCAAGCAAATACTCAAATTGTCCCTGGAGGTTGGGTCTTGTATGAGTCAAAACTGATATTGACTTCTCCTGAGAGACTTGGGAGTAATCATTTGAGACTGTACTGGCTCCATAATTTCGATCCTCTTGACAAAGTCTTTACTTTTTTTTCTTGAGGGTTGGCGAGTCAAGTGGTGGTTTCCAACTTAAATGTTCTCTAAGTTTAAAGATGAGAGATAACAACTGTATTATGTTGGTTCTATATTAGCTTTGGTTAGTTAATAATAGATTGTATAGAAATTGTGTATATTGTGTAATCTTGTTTATTAATCTAGCGTGCATTCAAGCTTAAACTGTATTAGTAAAAGCTTAATTTAAAAATTTAATTAAGAACGAGCCAAGGTAAATTTTTGAAAATTTCAATTCTTTTTCTTGTTGGTTTTGGATTTTTTTTCTTCTTATCTAAAAAAAAATTTGACGGAAGAAAACAATATAGAATTTTTCAGTTAAATCCTCATTAGAATTTTCCAATATTTTTCCTTAGTTCACCAAATAATTCATTCATATGGGGAAAAGAAAATGAAATGGAGGTAGATAATGTCCCTTAAAGGAAATGTTAGCACTTTTTTAAGCAGATTTATTTGTTCCAAGAATGGGTTTTTTTTTCTGGAGTAGCTTCATCCTGATGATTAAGTGTCACTTGTAATTTCTTTTAAGAAAATAAAATGTGTAATTATCTCATTAGACACAAAAGACCATAATAAATGATGGGAATTTATTGATTGTGTGATCAATATGTTAAAGAAAAGCTGTTGCTTTTGTTTCAATTAATCTATGAATGTTAACACAGCATCAGGTGGTGTTTGCTAATTATGATTTACATTGATGATTTACAATTTTTCATGTTATAAACAGAAGTTTGAATAATTTTTACTAATTACTATCTTTTTATTTACTTTTCAGGTAGGTTGAGATCCATGTTTCTTTAAGTAAGCATTTTGTAAGTATATTTTAATTTCAAATTTAATTTATTTGTGTTTATCTTTTCATTGGGGCATTCAGTGAAGTAGATAGTTTACACAATAGTAACTCAATAGAAGGATTTACAAATGAGCTTAAAGCTTTATATAGATTAATATTAAAGTGTTACGTAGGAATAATAATAAAATTTTGAATAAATTTTCTATCTTTCTGTAAGTGATGTGATGTAATTTAATCACTTGAAAAATTTATATTATTTTTACTTAAATATTATTTTGTGAGTTGAGTTTGAAGTTGAGTTGAAAGAAATTTTGTCAACACACTTTTTTTTTGCTGAACTAAGAGGATTATTGTTTGAAATTGTTAGGTACTAATGTGAGAATGGAAAATGTGTTGTAATTTATTAAAGTCCCAAAATAAAGTAAGAACATCTTGCAGAAGAGAAAATTTGATATACATTATTAAAAATTCTATTTTTTAATTCCATAAAAAGTGTTCATTTACACTGGGACTCTTGGAATTAGATTGTGAAAAAAAAATGGCACAAGAAGAGTTTTATTGATTTTATGATTAGTTCTTATCACATACCTTGCTGAATAGGCACTTGGTTGGGATGTCGAACTCTTATTTCAATTTGATTTCATTTGGTTAGATTCTCCTTTTTTCGATTAAATTTTGAAATGGTTGAATTTGATTGTGAATTGTGAGTAAATGGGAAATTATTTAATTTTTCAACGCAGCATCTTTTTATGTTAGTTAGATAATTTTATGATTTATAAAAGCTTTAAAATAGGTAATTGAGTTATGCTCCTCTTAGCTAAAATTGGTGTTTCACTCTCAAACTGTCTCAATGTGAGTTAATCATTTTGAAAGTTCATGAAATGAGTGGTGACACGGGAGGGTAAATGAGTTAGGAGTTAAAAATGATGAAAAAGAAGAAGCTTTTTTTTGTTTGAGATGAATGTTCTTTTTATTGAGAATAAAATGTGTTTTACTTCTTGGTTTTACAGAATTCAATTTTGTTTGTTCAAAAAAAAATGTAATTGCAGGGATTATTTTCAAGAATGAAATTTGTAAATATACAAAATTAGAATACTTGTACAGATGTACTGCAATATGATTAAATGATGTGTTAAATTGATGCATGTTTAATGTGGTTAATGTCGTTTGCTTATCAAATTACTCAAGTAAGTTGTGCAATCATTCTGTTTCTTTCTTGATAATTGGCTGTAAAAGGGGAAACAATTTTTTTGAAGGTTGTAGTTGGGGTTTTCACAATGTTCTCTCAGACTTTAAGTTTGGAAACAGCTGCTAAAGGCAAGCAAGGTTAAAAGGAGAATCAATAGATGAGAAGTCTGTAAATAAAAGTGAAAAAAATCTAAATGGAAAAATCTTGACATAAAATATGTATTACAAAAAGGTGTCTTTGAGAAAAATAAGATCTATTCTACTTTGTGTATGGATGTTTTGCAAGTCAATCGATTTTATAATTAAAGTTTGTTTGCTTTTAAAGGTTATATCTGCATAAAATAAAAAGTTTGAGAAGAAAAACATTTATCTGGTTTCTTATTGCTTTTTCTAAAACTTAAGAAGGGGAAATAAAAGTATTGCTGTGTAAGGCTTGATATCATGTCTGTTTATGTTCATCTTTTAGCATTATAAATAACATACATTTTTTAAAATATATATAAATTGAAAACAAATTACTTGTTTGTTTTTTTATAGTTTACAGAGTCATTTAAAATTGATAATGTTGACTAAACAAGCAATATATTTTTGTTATAATATTACCATTTTTAAACAAGTTTCTAATAAATTATGATTTCAGGTCTTCTTTACACCAATCGTTGGTAACAGTAATATATTTACTGCTTAAGGAAATCAATTTGTTTAGGCTGTACAACAAAACAAAAAGTACATTTTTAAGAAGAATGTATGAAGTAAACAACTCGATAAATCGACGCAATTTTGGAATATTTATATAACCGATTGAGCTCCTCTATCCACGAAATGCAGTTTTGAAAATTGAATTTAGCTGTATGCATGATTGAGATAAAAATCAAATGAAAAATGTAGGGGGAAAAACGTGTGGAAGTAATGTAATGGTAACTTTCAAATTGTAAATCCGCTTGAGTTTTTATGTTTATTGGATTGCACTTGGGGTTTATAGTACTTCTGCTTGGCTAAACTGAGTAATTTTTGTAACAGCAATTAGATTGTTTTATTCTTCATATTTCTAATCTTACAAGATTAAATTTACTTAGGGATTAGATTAAACTGGCAGCATGTAAGTTCATTAAAACTTAAAAAAAGGAATTAAAAGTTATAATATTAAACTCTTGTTAAGATGTACAATATTAAAGAAAATAAATTTAAAAATTAAGTAAATTAACGAGTTTCGAGAAGATAATGGTCAAAATATACTAAATAGATACTCACACTTATTGCGTTAATGCAGAATGAGTTTCTACAAAATTACAGTACTCTTTCTGTGTTTAGATTGATGAGATAATGAAGTAGTAATGTATTGATTGATTGCAGACAACATTGGAAAAACACATTAAAAGCTTTGAAACGTCAGTTCCCAAAGGAGGTTTTCAGTAAAATAAAAACTTCTTGATGAAAACAAAAAAATAGTTGATTGAATGACAAACAAAAAAGTAAATTAACTTGATTAATTTTTTAATTTCTATAGCTTTTTTTATTTAATTTTTATTTATCTTTTTAAATCTATATTTTTTTTTAATTAAAATTT
Organism: Geophilus carpophagus; assembly: GCA_034687075.1. NCBI lineage: Eukaryota > Metazoa > Arthropoda > Chilopoda > Geophilomorpha > Geophilidae > Geophilus > Geophilus carpophagus. Next base: position 27,144 of record JAQFZN010000344.1, read on the forward strand.
TAAAGAGAGAAATTAAAGTGTGTAATAACTTGGTATTTTGAACTCTCAACTTTGAGTTTTTAGTTACATTCATCATGTTAATGAAGATTAATGTTGGGATCAATTTTTTTAAATATTTAATAGACATCAAATTTTTTCTAATCAAGAAGAACTCGTCGTTTTTCTTTCATTTATTACAAAATTACTAACATTGCTCGAGCAAGTTTTCACTATGATTAAGTGATTTAAATTTTTTTTTATTTATTTTTAGTTTTGTTGCTACAACAAGAGCATTTTTCTCTTTATTATTGGCATTCTACTGCATTTTTCTATCTTTCCCTAGGATCGTAGATAAAAATCACGAAAAAATGTGAGCAATCTTTTTCTGATTTCTGCTCAACTGGAAATATAAAAGTATTTTTACATTGCTTTCTTTACTTCTTTAGTTGTTGAAGCCTGTGCTTTGAAGCAGAATTGATTTTTGAGTGCTCTGATTAATATTTAATGAATGTTTTTCCGAATTATTAATCGCAATTCTTGAGCTGGAATAAACATATAAAAATTTGAAAACTGATTTAACTTCAGTTATTGAACCCGTACGAAATGCCTTCATTTAGTGAAATGTCCACACATCACTCTAGTTATACTATGAAATGGGAGACGACGCATTCGTTTCACACCTGCGCCTCTAATCTGGAAATCGATTCTTTGAGGTATTGACACTCGCAGTGTGTCATAAAGGATCATACAGAAAAAAGTTTGTTGTAAAACTCAGCGAATTGTGAGATTTCAACAACCGAAAATTTAATTAATGTGTTTTTAAATTAGCTTTGTGCCAATTAAGTTGTGTCACGAATGAAGTTGAAGTTTGTTTGAGTGACACTAATGGGATATAGATTTTTCTTTACGTTTCTAGTCTTGTGTGGATCACATTTGAGTTATCTCTAGAGATTGCCGACTGGTTTCTTGTTAGCAATTGATGATGAGAAATAAGCTTTGTTGTTATCTAGTAAGGATATAGAGATAGGTGACTTACGGTTGCTATAACAACACGCACAAAAATATATTTTATTATCTATCACTCAATTTTTGTCAGCGAAGTATTTTTGGCGAGTCTGCAGACTTAAACAATAGTCAAATACTGCGAAAGATTAGAATGAATGCAAGTTTTAAAAATCATTTCAGCTTGCTAAAGTTTTATTTAAATTTTATTGTGTTGTTATAACAATGGCTATAATAAGAACTAGTCATTTTGGTTTATGATGACAATATTCAGATGACAAGCTGTGCGGGGAAGCTTCATGAATCTGCTTTGCATCGTAATGGAACTGAAATGTCTTTACCAACAGTAAAAATAGATGGAATTTTAATTTCAGAATCGTGAAACTAAACTAAAATTGTAAAAATAAAATTTAATGTTTAATTATTTATTACTATGCATTAATTATATAGCATTCTTAAGGACGGTTTTGGTTAACCTAAAGTTTCTTATTATTTATTTTCTTTGATAAAGTAAAGATTCTAGTGTTTAGAATGTAAATGTTGTTTAATCTTAACAACTCGTTATTGCAAAGTTTATTCCATTTATTCTACATGATATAATTTCATTTCTACACTGATAAGCAACAAAGCCCTGAGGTTGAGCGAAAAATATGGTTAGGTCATCTGATATTTTGTGTAAGAAAATTTGTTGCCTAAGGATTACATAATCAGTCAAGTGGCAAAATATTTACTTATTTTATGTGACTTGTGATTTCGTTTAATGATTTGAATAAATTTGTTTACGTTTTAAACATTTAAATATGTATAAATAAATTGTAATTTTAGATACCGAAAGTAGGTGTCGACACTTTCAATATTAAGGAAATTATTTTTAATTCTCAATCACAAGCGAATTGTCTTATACGACAGCTTTACGCAGAACCTTTAAATTCGTTTATTTAATTCAAAGCATTGAATTTTTAATTTAGCTTCTGGACGTAGCTTGGTAGGTGCACCAAAGAAAATTTATTAAAACACTCGGGAATAGTTTGGTGTCTTATTCAGCCGTCGAATTGTATTAAATAAATCAAGTTGGAAAATTTCTAATAATTTTAATGGAGTTGCCTGATAAGAAATCATATACTAAAGTTATTGGAGATTTCTCAATTTTTTTTAGTTTACTTATTTAATTGTACAAATGATTAAATATAATTATTTACAGATATTTTATTTAAACATTAACTCACTTTAATACTTCATTGGAAACACAATGTGAGAGTAATGAAACATCAGCACATTAAGAAGTAGCAATTTTATTAGGATTACAGTTTTCTATTCATTGCAATAATAAAAAAGTAAGAAATGCTATTGTTTTGTTTAAAAGTAAGTAAAAACATATTTGCTAGACTCTAACTTAATGCTATTAAACAGCATAAAAGGTTGTAAATTTAAAAATTCTTTGTTACACTGCAGAAAATGTGCAGCAATTAAATTTTATGGCCCATTTGTTATAATTTTTTTGAAATTTACCATAAAATTAAATTTTATTTTTAACTTAACACGTAAGATTAATTGTTCTAACCTCCATACCCTTTATGCTTTCAGTTCGTGTAGAACACGATCTAAGGTTTATGTTACAATGGCCCATTGTGCTACTGTTATCACTTTTCTGGAGCCATTTCTAAGAATGTCAGTCAGCAGTAACTTAACAGTCCTATATTATTTCATGTCCCGAAGGAACCAGTTGTCACACACGTAATCTCTACACCCTTAAAAAAAGTATTCCTATGGTCATTTTCATTCTTGTGGTCAGGTCAAGTTTCTCTTCAGACTAAACTGGTGTGTTTATATAGCACCAATGCTTGGGAGGTTTGTGAAATTTGAGGCTCATTAAGTGATTGGTTTAAGTCTAATTACGATAATAGTCAGAGATATGGATAGATGAGCATTGAGTTTAATTTAATGAGCTCGTTATGTTTCCCTATTAGCTTAAATCTATGTTTAGTTTGTTTAAAAAAAAAGTTTCTAAAATGAGCAACGATGGTAAAATCCATATTGCATTATATATTTATGAAATAGAGGCAAATTCACTCTGATGAGATTGAGGAAAATGAGTTTTTCTTTGTGGTCGTTACTGTGTTTTTGTGTAGATTACAATTGAATTGAGTCTGCAGGGTGCAGGTGGCATTACTCTGCTTGCTTATTTTGTGTCGTATTCAAGATAAATTGGTTACAAAATTGGCTAGGTCTTTATTTCTTGCTAGAAGTAGGTGTACTGACCCTTTAAACATGTCTGCTTCTTAATGGTTTGATCACACATACATGTATCTAAACCAAAGCAGCTGGAAAGTTTTTGGTTTTTGTGTTTTCCTTATTAGGTATTTCGAGTGCATTTGAAAATTGAATACATAATTTTTTAAAACACAAGAGTACAATTATTTTATTTTTATTTGTTGTATTATTAAGTTTATAAGCTTCGTATTACTGTTCTCTACTAGTAATTGAATGAATCAAAAGACTCTTGTTACACATTTTCTTAGCAATTTACAATATTTATAGTATTTTATTTCAAGTTTAAAGACTATTTTAGTTGATAAGAAATCTTATGAGAATGAACTAGTGTAATGTTGGTAGTTTCACTACATTTACGTCAAAGAATGTTAGTAACGGTCGGATAATCTTTGATATTTTCATCGTCATAATTTCATCTGTCATGGTACATTTTCAACCACTCTCACACAAGATTAAGAAGGCGTAACCAGAGTTTTGTTTTTATGTAGTAATCAGAAAGCTCCATTTTAAGGTACAGTAATTTTCTAACGTGAAGGATAATTACATTTTAATGTGATAATGATGAGCAAAATCTTAACACTGTCTTTCAGCTGCTAATTAATTGCAAAGGTTCATAACTAGCTTAATAACAATTCTGCTGTTTAATGAAGTCAATAGTTAACCGATTTTTATTCAGCTATTAGGAAATAGGTTTTGTGCACAGGTTTTACAGTAAAAAAAGATTCACTAAACTGGTTTAACAACAAGATCCAAGATCAAGTCAAAATTTAATAACTGGTTTCCGCGAGCTTTATTGATCATGTTCTATCGGTACCATCAGCCACTAACTTTAAAACACTCAATCGTATTTATGTCAATCAAAACTTTAATTACATGAAATACAAGCCTATTTATTGGATTAAACTTCACACGAATAGTAAAATACTCTTTCCTATCTGTTTGCTGTTAGGACAGATGTGCGTATGCATTCTGTTGACAAAAATTCTTATTTAATTTTATTAATTTAATTCTGTTTGTGGTCTGCTCATAAGTTTTAATTTATTAACCAAAATTTTTAGTTGTAATATACGTAACAGAATTTATTTTAAGCAGCAATATTTTCTTTCAGTGCAATATTGTTGGACGTAGCACGCAATTTCTCTACTGCTATTTATTGTGTTTCTATACAAATTCTCTTTTATAGATAAGGAGTTGTGGATGTTGTGGTAACAAACATGTGGTCGCCCGCTTGGAATCTTTTATTGCAAGCTATTGAGCTTGAATTTGTACAGAAGAGCCAAACTGTGACATGTGAGATTGATTTAGATACGTTGGTTAGAATGTAATCGAAAAATCACAAAACGCTTTCATTCACTTTAATAAGAGATTTAGGAAAGAGAAAAATAATAATGGCTAAATGATCAATCAATTTAAGCAATTATGATTATAAAATAGCAAATGCAATAAAGTGGCCATTAGACAAGAATGACTTGACAGAATTATAGAGCAAATCTGTAGTGCAGTCGTGTGCTTTTTTGGGAAAAGAAAAGATAACATTGGTTTGATTTTGATGAGAATTAGGGTTTAACTTCTATTCACTTACAATCACTTAAAATTAATGATGAAAAATTAACCCAAGTTAACGTTTTGACTTTAGTTACATGTAACAAAAGTCGAGACAAGTGAAACTACAACAAAAGTTTGCTGTAGGCTGCGTGACAACTTGCTTGCAAACTGATCTTTTGGTTGCATCCGCACTGTACGAAATTATCAAGATATGGTTGTGTAATTAAATGTTAATTACATAGGCTTTAACTTGGGACAAGTGTCTTAATCTGTGGCGTGAGTTTGTTAAAGGAAAGAGAGAAATTTTAAATTTACTTAGCTCATTAAGCAGTTTTGAATGGGCTTGAACAAAGAAAACTTGCGAAGTGCATTTTATTAAAATGCGGAAAGAAAATTTTGTGAATATATGCATTTTAAAATACGAGTTAAGTCAGTTAAGGTTCAACTTATGAATTTTTATGGCATATATGTTTCGAGAAATGTAGAGATTTAGAAGAGATTTTGATTGTCATACTGCATGTCACCTGTCAAAATGAAATAGAAATTGACTGTCATTGAATTGAAATCATATTTATTTTTTAAAGAATTTTTTTTCAAAATAGTCGTATTAATAAAGAATTTTGCAGTATTGAATTTATTAAAGGTGAGTTTAAAACTGCTCATCTAATCATGTAACGGTAATTTGAAGAATAATTTATTTTTGTTTGCTGAAGTAGATTGGAAAGTGTTGTGAATATTCATGAATCTACTGAACACAAAGCTGAATAGTTTGAGATGGGAATTGGTCGGGTTTATCTTTTCTCTTGACTGGAAACTTATCAGAACAAACATTAGGTCATTAAGACAGATTTATTCAAATGAGAAATTAACTTCTTGTTGAAATGTATTAAGTTCTCATTAAGGCAGTTGACTTAACGAGCTCAGATGAGATTCCTTTAAATTTTAACTCATAATAAATAGCTTGAGAAGTAACTCGTTGCATTAACATGTTTATTTCAATGTAGAATGAGTGAAATTTTTTAGGATTTTGTATTAACATTTACTTGTTTGTTTGAAACGTCTAAACATTATTGTAAAATGACTTTTGTTTACATGTGACTAGATTATTTTTACTTACTTGGGTTGTGGTTTTGTTTGTCTTTTGAACGAAAAATCATTAGTTTGTTTTTTGTTAGACGCAGATAAAGATAGATGAGTACGTTTTTTCACTAGTTTTTTTTACTTTGTTAACAAGGAAATGAAAATAAAAAACAAAATTTAAAAAGAATTCTTGAATTTAAGACCATGATGGAAAAAGGAATTCAATTACTGTCGTCTGCGTGTAGGCAACAAGATAAAGCAAAGCATTCTTAAAACTTATTGCGGCATGCTGCTGCTGCTGCTTATTTTTTGTCTTTTATATGTTGAAGATGGTATTAATAAAAAAGGTTGCAAATAGTAAAAGTCATTATTCGATTGTGATCAACTGCTTAAACTCAACAGACAGTTATTGAGTTTTTTGCGTTACACAATAGAACTGAACAGACAAGTTTATTGGACGTCAATTTTAACATTGCTGCGGTTGATTTTATTTAATAACATTTTAAACTTATAATAATTATCAATTTGATATGAACATATGTAAATAGAAATTGGATAAATCTGAGCAATTAAAAATGAGACATAAATGATGGTTTTGAAATTGAAGAAACTGTTTTTTGGTGGTCAATTCTAATAACTAGTTTGAGAGACACTTTATTGAAGTCCAATAACAAGAATGCACTCTTTGCTGGAATAAAATGAAAACTAATCTTATTAAGGGAATAATCTAATTGCTTGTTTCTGTTCTTTTCTCCAAGGTACACAGAAAACACTTATTCTGTCGCTTTTGGTTTTTATGTCTTGTGCAAATAAATATAAATCGGTTACAACCAATTTAACAGTAATTT
>JAQFZN010000345.1:0-33816 GCA_034687075.1 Geophilus carpophagus
ACAAGTGTATTTTTAAATTTTTTTAAATTAAACTTTTTTTTTGAGGGGTTAAACCCCCCAAAAAAATTTTGCTTATGACTCCGCAATATATAAATCTGACCCTGACCATTTTCGCGGACCGGCAGAAAATCTCTGCGGACCGGTGGTTGGGAAACGCTGGCCTAGAGGGCGCATGTCCAAAAGGCCGTCACATTCAGAATTCAATAATCTTGACTTTTATCGTTTAGATTTGACATATGACCATTTAATTTAATTTTTTAAGGTTACGCGGAACGTAATGCGGTTTCAAACGATTGATCGTGAAATGCAAGCTCCTGAAATTACTTACCGTGGATGGACCAAAAGTTTATATTTCAATCCATAAAGTATTGAATTTAGGCATGAATTTGGAATGATACAATTTTTTTTAGTAATTTATTTTATACATTCGTTGACAATTACTTTTTAAAAAAATCATAATTTTTACTTTAGACATATTCAGCTAATTATTGTTACAAATTTATAATTTTTTTTGCCTTGTTTTACCAAATTATCAATTGAGTCGGTAAATAGTAGTTCTAAATGTTGAACAGTTAACTTCAGTTGTTTTACTAACCAGTTATTCATGCTTTTCTATTATATAAAAAAATATATAATTAATCACTAGAAAATGTAGTAAATTTAAATTATTATTTCTGACCTCCCTATTTTCAATTGGTTCTTCTATCTCTTCGTTTTCTGCATCCATTATAACTGTATAGAAATCATGTTTTATTAATGCCTAATTTAAATAAAACAATTTGAAATTAGATTGACTTTTATTTAAAATGTCTTGCAATATGTTTGTCAAATGCTGAACTACACAATATGGATAATTCTCTGAAACTAAATTGGAAATTAATTATAGTTTTAAATCTAATCTAATTACATCAGTATCACTTTTGGTAATGCAACTCCGCATTGATTGCAACAAGAGTTCCATTGAAGGTGCAGTGGAAAAAAATTGGTTTTTATATTTCTAAACGAGAGTAGAAATAAACTAACAAGTAAGAATATAGAATATATAAGTTTTATGTTACTACTTTTATCCTATTCTTTTTCTTATACACCCTAGGAGTACTAAAATTTAACCAGACTTTAAACCAAGACTTAAACCAGTCAGCCAAACACTGAAATAGATTAATGACTTTTCACCAGCTAATACGACAGCATATGATTATTACAAACAGAAGTAATTAAATATATGTATATATTTACTTCTTTTATAATACCTACCACTGCATTAAAATTTCTTGTTACGGCTTTCAGAAATTGAGTTTGAATTTCAGGAACACATCTAGAAAAAAAATTTGATTTTGAAATGTTTTTTTTTTCTATATTTGTATTGATATTCAGATGTTCGTCCATTTTTGATAGAATTAAAGATTTCTAAGGAATTATTTCTCTAAAATTTCCAAATTCTAAAAATGAATGTTTTACATTTCTTTGTTAAACTAGTAACAAAAAGGCCTTAAATACATTGTTGTTTAATCAAATTCTGCCTTACTTATAAAGTATGTAGTGGCGTTTCTTTGGTTTGTTTTTGAATTAAAGCAATTCTAACACTGTTTTTGATGTTTTCACAGACATTTATACCAATTTTAAGTGTTTATTTCAGTCTAATTTTTTTTGCCAAAAATGAAAAATATGTCATACTATACATAGACTTTAATATTTTTACAAAAATTAAGATTTTTAAACTTGTTGAAATAGACAATCGATGGTACAGAGCTCAAATCTGTAGTCAAAATTGTTATAAAAATTCAGCACTAATTTTAAGAGGAGCCATCCCTCTGGTGATAGAAATTGGAACTATGTAATTCAGAAGATGGAACAATTTTTTTAGTTTCAATTTTGTCATAAGATGTCAGATCAAAAAATTTCACTTTTAAATTTCGTCGCCAGATAGCGCTGATTTTAGTAAATTAATGTCAACTATTGACAAAATTTTTAACTAAAATAGCACCCTCTGATGACAAAATTTAAAACTAATTTTAACAAGTGCCATCCCTCTAGTGACAGAAATTAAAACTACATAATTCAGGAGATGCAAAAACCACCAAATTTTTATAGTTCCAATTTTATCACCAGAGGTCAGGTTGAAAAAGTTCACTCTCATAATTAGTTTCGAATTTTATCACCAGATGGCACTAATTTTAGTTTTCAATTTTGTTTAAAATAAACGCCATCTGTTGACAAAATTTCGAACTAATTTTTCCAATAAAATTTTTCAACCTGACATCTGGTGACAAAATTAAAACAAAAAAATTTGACCGTTATTACATTTTTTGAATTATGTAGTTTTAATTTCAGACATCAGAGAAACTGCATCTCTTAAAATTAATTCTAAATATTGTCACCAGATGGCACTGCATTTAGTTTATTATTTTATCAATAGATGGCAGTGATATCCAAATATATATCAAAACTCAAGATACTTACAAGTTAGAAACTAATGTTTCAATATCATAACTTTTTAATGTTTTATTAATTAAGCTTTTTAATTAATTATATTTATTAAAAAATAAAACTAAGTCATTTCTTACAATATTTTATTCATTTTTTATTTAAATACACTTTAATACACTCAGGGCCATGCCTGGCAGGCATTCATTGCATGTGCAGCATGCAGCCAGATTTAGAGGCAGCTAAATCGCAGATTTGAAAATATGTATATGATACACATAATTCACGGCAATCTCCAAGATAATCTTAGAGGCAGCCATGGGCACTGGCACACAGGCAGCAACATGCTCAGGCACGGCCCTGAATACCCCCCCCCCCCCCCACTATATAGTTATAAAACAAATAATCTGTCATACTTCGTTGACATCTGATCGTCAGCATTGAATAAAGTTTGTAATTCCTCTGTAATATTAAATTTAAACTATTAAAAATAAAAAAAGCTTTTCTTATTAAACTACATTTCATCTGAAACATCCAAAACTCATACAAAATTAAAAATTAATGCTTTCTCCTTCCTTTTTTCACCTTTTTTCCTTCTACTTTCGCTCCGTCCCACCTGTCCAATTGCTCTTCTCTCTCCTACTACACTTGCCAGGGCCAGCGCCTCCTGTCAACACATTTGAATAAAAAAGCGCAGAATCGCTAAAGATCAATGACAGATGATGGGATCGATAATAAAATAAAAATCCAGTAAACGGATAAATGTAAAAAGTTAAATGTCATTAAAATTCATCATTTCTGCTTTTTTATAAGATATTTTGGATTCAGTATACTATTTACTTATCGTAACAACTTCATTCTTGTGTGCTCTTTTTGTCCCTGTTCCATTCTCATCACGAACATAAAAATTCCAAAAGATTTACATATTTAGATGCTTATATAAATAATATATTGTTTAACGATCATTAGTATGTAATCGAAATTAGATTATCGAATTATCACAACATGCCTTGAAAACAGATCCAATTAATTTAGTATTTCATGGTTCAATTTAAAATAAAATAAACAACTTACGACTTTTGTTATTAAATATTCAATATAATCCAATCAAATATTGTAGTTTTAAACTAAATCGATAGGAAATAAATTTAAAAAAAAATAAAACTTACATTTAGTTCATTCTTGAGCTTATTTTTTCTATTTTTCGTTGTTCTCACCATGGAAATTAATAGTGGCTGCACCGAATCACAAACAAAATGTCATAATTTTTAAACCTTTTTCCTCCTTTTGTCTCACCAAGTTTCGAGAGTATATAAGCGGTGGCCATTATCGTACCTAACACTAATCTAAATCTCAGATTATCTGATGAGCTTCGCTCTCTATCGGCAATCAGTCGAAATTGAACGCCTGACATTTACGTCAACATAATTTTTTTTTAACTGAAGAACCCTATTTAATTCGAGATTATGGATTGTAGATTATCAGTTGCAGAAAATAGGAATAAAATGTCTCATTTGATTGATAAAATAGGGTTTGTTTGCAATACTGAGATGCTCAGGTTAAATTGGTAAAAAAAAGTGCTTCTTAGAATCAATGAAATATTAATATTGACTTATTTTATTCTTTTACTGAAATGTAATGTATAATGTAATTTTTCCAGCTTTGTATAAAACCTAAAGCTTTTCTTTGATAATGTGTGCTCAATTATATTAGCTACATTTTCAAATAATACAATGAGTTTGAGTAACGTCGTTTTTGGATTTTTAAATTTTCTCCACATGCCGTTAACAAGCTGTAATAAATTGAGTAGCGATCATGACAAGGCTACAAAAATAACTGTCTTTAAGTATCAAGACTTTCTCACATGGAAAGCTCATAGTATTGCTCATAAAAATTTTAGAGTGAAGTGAATTTCAGGTGACTAAAATAGTTCACAGGGTATAACATCACATTTATCTACCACACGATTTGTGTACTATTTCAATTACCTGAGATTCACTTCTCTACATCCTGCAACAGATAACTTGACTCAATAAATTTGCATAAAATGGTATCCAAATAGTATAATTTTTGGTTATTTGTAATAATTTTACAAACCTTACTGAAAAAAAATGATTTTACAACTGATTAAATGAAGATAAATCAAGCTTATTTAGAAAATATCATGTAAAATTTTTATTAGCAATATCATATGCTTCTCTTGTCAGTGTTGGATTACAGGAAATTGTTTTAGACCCCCAGGGCGCAAGTGCGTAAAGTGGGCATTCAGAGAGCACAAGTAGATTTTTTTTCAATTCTTTACAAATTTAAAAATTTTAAATCCGGCCCAAATTTTTGCAAACCCTAAGCACGTGCCAACCATGCCTACTTATATTAATTCATATTAATTCTTTCCTGCTACAAGCCCCTTTTCGTTGGACGGCTAAATTTATATTAATGATTAAAGGAAAAATTAGTAATTTTGACCGGTGTGCGCTAATGAGTGATAATTTACTACAGCTTGTCCCAGATTAATTAAATAAAAATTTAACTTTCGAATAAAAGATTCATCTGAAAATAGTGTCGAAATTTCAACAAAAAAAATACAATTTGTTTTCTTAAAAAATGCAGACAAAATTTATTAATTGTGCAAGAATTTAGCAAACTTTTAAATAACAAATTATAGCAGTTATATTAATGAAAATTAGATGCCTCAATAAAGTCAACAATTTTGCAAAGCAACCATATTTCACTTTACTTTTATTTTTAAGTGTGACTATTAAATATCTTGTAATAAAATAAGGTTCTAAATAGAGTTGTTTCGCAAATTAACATATAAATCAAAATCGAGCATTCGATTTTCTAATACGAACACAACATCATATTTTGTCCTTGTTGACAAATAAAACAAAAAGTAGCAACGGCATTGAAAATATTAAGATTATGTATACTAAAAAATGGTGTGACATCTGATACGAATTAACTAAAATATATCAGGTTTATAATTTTACAATACGTATATACAATCTTTAAAAAAAATTTAAAAAAGGCACAATTCTCACATCCACTGCAATATACATTTGAGTTATTGCTTGGGAAAAATGTCCTTATGTTTGCAAATTGATATGTTCCACAATTTTGCCTACTTTTTATTGAAATTAAACTGATTTTAAATCAGGAGTTTCGTTTTTTTGTTGCTAGTTACAAATCCTTTCTACTGATGCAGCAAATTAGGATCATGACAAACAACACTTGTCGCTGAAGTGCTTTTTCTTTGTAATAACTGACTAGCACGTACAGGGAAAAGTTTTATCTAAAAATTGTAACCGAATAAAATGAAAATGAGTGTAAATGCAATGTAAATACTCAAATTCCACTTTTAAAGGTTTTGCATAGCCTTTTTTTATATTTCCTTCTTCTTCTATTTTCTTCTTTTATCAATAATAATGTAGCTATAAAAGTCACTCTTAAAATTTTGTACTAAGGGTTTATCATCAATTCTTCTGACAATTTCACATCTAATGCAATAATCTTAAAATGTGGTTTCACTTAGCGCTTTTGTGATTAAGTTGGCACTGGCAGAAACGACTTTCAGTTAGCAAATCATCTTTTTTCTCTAAAGAAATCTTTTCATCAAGTCCTCTGCAAATCAATGTGTCTTTTTAGGCACTTCCAATTCACATTTTCATTTCATTATTCATAATAATAATAATAATTATAATAATAATAATATAATAATAATATAATAATAATAATAAACAATAACAAAAAAATATTTTTAAATGAAAGCACTTCAAATACACGAAGCCCATTTCATCACGAAAAAATTATGCTGTCAATCAGCCTCTTTATGCCTCTTAATATATGGTTAAAATGTTTTGTTAAAAATAAAACGATACTAGACGAATAATGTTTATATACAGATTCACACATCCAAAAGTAACTCATTCAAGTTTAAAATAAATGAATGGAGAGGTGAGAGAAGAGGCACACTGTTACACTTTCATAAAGCACGTCAAGTTACCAGACTCTTATTAAAGGCACTTTTCAGTTATATCCATATAAAAAAAATTTTTGTTGATTATATCAACATTAAAAAAAAACGTTCCATACCAGATGGATTTGTAAAATTCACGAGTTCTTCATTTCTACAAGCAGTTACTACATTACTCCAAGTGTCGGTATTTGTGAGCACTCATTTGTGACAAACCTAGCACTGCGTACTGACATTTCATACAGTGATAATGAGTCTGTTTCTGATTATGGGTACATCCTTCGATATTGCAGTTTTGCGTCGGAGTAAATTTCTCAAACCCGGCAGCCATTATGTTGTCTAATTTCTGGTGCTGCCTTCTGTGAGCAACAACTTTATTCGTGTCAGTACACACATATTCACACTTAAGGCAATGGAAATGCGACGCTTTATTTGTGGACGATCCACTGGACGTTGCCATGGCAACTGTGTACAAACACTCAGGTCGACCGCAAGCAACGTTAGCCCTGAATTGCTGGAAATCTCCTCCCATCAATGTGTCCAGACGTTCATGTCGAGCTGTATGTTGAACAAAGCGAGTTTTATCGCAAAACGAGTAACCACAATCCCGTCTCACACAATGAAAATGCGTTTGATGTTCGCGATAACCACAATGTGTGTAACGACAATCCTCGTTAAATCGGTATCGTATGTAACCTTGAGGTACCGGTTCATCTTTTAAGATCCGCAGAGAAGCCAAAGCAGATGGTGCACGGACTTTCTTACATTCGCTTCCTCCATAATCTTCATTTCTGGGAGATGAAGATGAAGTACGCTTACGAGATGCTCCCATAAACCGCGGTGAATTGGGATTACCCTCTCCACAGTCTTCAACTGTAGGACTGGCAATGCATGAATTGGAATATGGTGATCCTTGGGATGAATGTTCAGCATCGAATTCATTATTACTGCTTCCATTTTGTTGAGGCGAAGTCCTATCGTCAACTCGAGATACAGCCAAATGGGGATGGTGAGAAAGTAAGGTATGATAACCAGGCGTCGACATAAGACTGCCTTGTGGAGGAAAATAAATTGGAGATTCGGTGACAGGTGTATGAAAGAGATGAGGATGCATATTTTTTATGGATTCATTCATGGAAATGTTCATATGTGTATGTGGGCTGCGCCTCATTGGAGTTGCATCTGCACTTGTTGGCGTTGACACATGGTCGTTGTCTTGATCAAAATCATCGTCGTCTGAATTGTTATCGTTTGAAGATGGTCCACCATGAGAGGCAGAAAATGGATGTGATCCATCTGCATGCTTAGCGAGATGTGGAGCTAGTTGCAAATAGTTGGAAAAAGCCTTTGAAAATGAATAGAAAAAACAAAAACAAAATCAATCCTTGTGTTCAATAAGTATTTTTATTAAAACTTTTTAGTCTTTATAAATAATAAAAATTTTAAACTGCAGACACCCTAAAGAAAACATTCGATACCTGATTGCATACTTTACAGTGGTAATGTTGTGACTTCTTCAATTTGCAAAAAGGGCGTCCACAAGGATAATTTGGACCAAATTCCATGTTATGATCCATATGGATTTGCCAATATGGCTGCTGTACAAATATCCCCGAATGAGAATGTTGAAGCAATTGATTCAAACACTGGTTATCATCATCCCCATCATCATCACTGCGAACATTTCCGTTAATAAATTGTCCATTCTCTTTACCAGTGTTTTTCAAAGGAAGTGCAGATAAGGGATAAAAAGTTCCAGTGGCTTTAACTACTGTCGTTTTATGATCCGATATTACATTTCTAGGACTAGGGGTTCTTTGAAACGAGAGTGTTTGAGCTGACACTGAAAGAGGTGGTGGCACACAAGAAATGGAGCTATCTTTTTCATTGCTATGTTGTTCTTGTTCGTGAGTCAACATTTTACTGTATCGAATGAAGGAATAGTTACAGTTGTCTCTAGTGCAGTGATAATGGCGATTGATCTTGTTATTAGGGCACACGTCGAATCGACAATCCACATCTCTATCAAAATAGGCAAAACCTTCGAGGATTTCCACAGTCCCGTGAAAGCCATGAGTGTGTTGTGCGAGGATATCGACTTTATCAGTTGTGTAGTGGCAGCGGCTCTTCATGCAGTGGTAGTGCAGACGACCCAGGTGAGGACAGAGGTGATCGGGGCAAGGAGTGTTTTGTGGGAAGACATAGAACCCTTCCAGATCCTCAACCTTAAAACCGTAAATGGGGAATAAAAATTAAAAACAGCTTGCAATTTGCAGCATATCGCAATAATTCATTTACACATTGCTCGGCCACTTTAACCGTTCAGCAATTCATATTTTGTCAAAGTAAAATAATTATGGCTTTGACTTTTCAGTATAAATACAAATAAATATAGTGTACAAAAAAATTAGAATAAATATATGCTTAACTCCACACAACTTAAAAAGCTTAGTATATATTATAATATATATTAAAATATATTATAATACAGTATATAATATAATTTAAATCAAAGAGCAACTAATCATACCGAAAGCACAACTAAATGCAAGCCGTTTTATTTTTAACCCTTTTTACGTACATATCCCCAAAATATTTTTAAAATAAAATTCTAAAGATGTAAATGTGCATTAGCAAGTACTGTTTGGTGCGATAAACATTAGGCGGAGTGCTAAACGGTTAAAGTTAACCATTCATTTAAAGTAGAAATAAAAAAACTAAAAAGAAAACTCTCTATAAAGATTTCGTGTGCTGCAGAAGATTTATTTAAGAAAGAAGAGATGTAGAAAGTTGGAAAAGTTATTAAATTTAAACTCACCTTAGATTGCATTGGATTAGCAACAATTTGGCTCATCAAGGGTAAAGGCAGTGATGTTGGTGAGCCTACTAAAGAACTGCATCCAGGCCGAGAAGGCATAACGGCAGCCGGAAGAAGACCAAATGGCATTGCTACAGCTGAGATCGGCGTACTGTCCATAAACGATTGAGTTGTCGACGTGGTGCCTGTAATAGTAGCACCTAATCCTACATGTGGCGGACTTGGTTTTGGAAGTTTAAAGCTCGTAAAAATGGCTTGCGGTAGTTCGGAAGGACTGGATGGCATTGAATACTGTGGCCACACCAACGCAGAGAAAACAAACCAACTATTAGCACACGCAACATCATAAATTTATCAAAAACTACTTACTTCGATTACCCTATTTTTTGGAGGCCGACCTCTTTTCCTCTTAAACATGCTGTCCATGGTCGTTGCCAAAGTCATGTTCAAGGGATCTTTGCCAGTGTTAAGTTTACGAGAATAATCGTGCATTTTGTAGTGATCCAATCTTCGAAAAGCCTTATCAGATGGCAAAATAATCTCATTACAATTATCCTAAATGCAGAAACAAATTGTAAATATCATTTCGCATTAAATATCGCTGTTAAAATTTACCCATCCGCAATGGTAATGTTTTTCCCGGTTCTGATATGGACAGTCACTAGGACACGATGAGGGTTGTCCGACTTCTTGTGTTGTGTAAAATGCTTCTGTCACTTGATCCTGCTGCTCGTGAGTACGTGCATGTTCTCTTACTCCATCTTTAGACCTGAACATCATCGTACAACTCTCTGTCGTACAATGGTAGTGATCTTTGTACAGAAACTCGCAATTTGGTTTGCAAGGATCATTCGCTGTGTACCTACGAAATAATTGATAAAATTCGTTAACAATCTATTAAATAAACCAATTAAAACATTATCTCGTGTTAGTACCTTATAAGATATTTTTTCCACGAATCATCTGGCTTTGGTTTGAGTAAATCATTTGTGAGATGATCAATAGCGGCAAGATGTTCAGCTCCCAACTGACCAGATGATAACAACTGTTCAGCTTTGCTACCTGGTAGAAGCACGGGTAGAGACAATTGCGAATTGAGATTAACACCTGATATAAAAAGTTTACATTTACAAAAAATAGTTTAAAAAGTTAGTTACAGTGCATGAACAAACACCAAAAAACTACAAACGCGGGTAGGCGACTTGTGTTAGTTAGCGCAATAAATTCCCTCACCTGTAAGCAAACTAGCAAGCCGGGAGAGCGCCTGGGGATCAAGGGATTGATAATTCAGGTTGAAATGATTGCTCAAGGGGTAACTTAAAGCTGCGTTGCTATTGCTGTTTGTGTGAGTGGTTGATGTTGATGTACCTGCTGCACTCTGCAGACCACGGGCTGTGGATGCACCTGGAGCAGTAGTGTTGTTATTCGCACTCCCGCTGTGAACCGTAGGTATAGATCCTTGGGTGTGGATTCCACTTCCAGTCGATTCACTACTGTTACCCTATTTTTAGCATTAGTAAAATTTATAAATTTTTGCCCATACAATCAATAATTTAACAAATTACCTCTTCACTCATTTGACTGGGTAATGCCATTGCTTGTCCATCTCCTAAAGTTTTTAACATACTTTGAGCCAATTTGTATTTTCTATACGCTAATTCGTTTTCCCTACGTTCATGCTTGCGTTTGTGAGAGTAAAGCTGACCACTTGAATGGAGGACGTATGTACACCCTAAAAATAAACAAAAACATAAATAAATATTTTCATTGTTTTATCATTAATATTTAATTCACTCACCTGCACGTATACAGTGAATATGATTGCATACACGTGAATATCTGCAGTTTTCGTACGTGCAATGTTCGTGTTTCATAAACTTCTTGAATCCGTCTTTGTTCAGTTGTTCATCTTTAATATGATACGACTTGTGTTTCTCTGTAAATAAGCGTGATATGAATAAAGATGTACAGATTTCTTAATAAAATTCAATCTTTAAATTTCGTTTTTACAAAAAAATTTAAAATAGCAATAAAAAGTACCAAAGTAACAAACGCAATTTATAATGTAATCGCAGTAGCTTTCGTTGCATGATTCAAAATGTAGCAACGAATAAATTAAAATTACACACTAAATTACAATAATAAAAAATAAAATAAAAATTTCAAAAACAAAAAAAATTAAATGCTTTTCCTGTTACGGACATGAAGTTCTATTCGTAATAATAGTAATAACGTATAAATTGTTTGATGATTACCCATATCTGCTTTGTTTTTGAAGGTAAAATTGCAGTTTGCTCTTCGGCAATGGAAATGAGTTGTGCGTTGTCCGTAGAAGGAGCAAGAAGGCATAGCACAGTCTTCAGTAGCCCTAAACCTTTGAAAACCTTCCTGAATGATGGCGGAATCTTTGCGATGATAATTTGCGTGCATCTGGACGTCTGATGTGCTAATATATACCTTGTCACATCCCTCCTAAAAACAAACGAATAAATATGAAGCTGGTAAAATGTTTTAATATTAAAACAAAAACCAAGTTAAAAACCAAAATTTAAAACATATGCAATAAATTTCCTATTCCCCCATCTTTTAATTAGGATTCACATAAATTTTAAACTATAACCCTCAGTTATTAGCCTTCATCAGATACAATATTTGATGAATAAAAGATGGCATTGTGTGTCCAGGACAACGATCCCGTCTCAAATTTCTAAAATGACTCCACTTTTGTCTTATCACTTTATCTGAGTAAATCTCATTTCTTTCAATCCAAGTTTTTAAAACCAGATAAGGAAATATTTTTCTCGTAATGGATTTTTTTTAGACTGAATTAATTTTATAAATTTTAATCAGTTACATCTGAAAAAGAAGTCCTATTAAAATAAATTAAACCAAAAATGGGAAAAATTCTACCATCAGCTTTAAAAATATGCATATATTTAAAAATAAAAATTTTATAAATAAAAAGCAAATAAGAATTCACCTTTAAGCAGTGATAATGTGTTTGTTTTCTGTTATGCGAGCAGTTTGGAAATCTTTCAGAACAATCATCCATTGGACTAAATCTTAAAAATCCATGTTGCAGAGATTCGTCTCTTTTTTTATGCCATTTAAAATGCCGAATCATTTCTTCCTTTTTAACAAACACCTACATAAAAAAATAAAATTACTATAATTTTTTCTAAAGTCATTTCACATTGACAAGTTAAAATTTTACCCTTGAGTTGCAGTCCATGCAGTGAAAATGTTCCCTGTAGTTGAGATCTTTGCAGTAATTACTTCCACACTCATTTGCATTTGAATATCTGTAATAAAATTAAAAATCCTGTCAGTCAACCTCTCTTTTCTTTATGATATTAATTCAATACATCAACACTTTAAATTGCATTTTTTTTTACCTCTTGACATATCTAGTGTAATCAATTGGTCCAGACTTATTTAGGTGTTCTTTGTGTGGCAGCAATGGCATCACAGACGAACTGCTTGATACAATCACTACAGAAAATAAAGTAAAACAAAATATTGTATTAAAAAATATTAAATTTATGTATAAAATTCAATTTTTTAATATTTAATTTGATTGATATTAATATAAGCCATGCACTTAACAAAATGTATAGTTTTATTGTCAGATTGAAAACCCATTTCCTTGCTAATTAACATTTAGCCTACAGTTTATACCCACTTGGTCGCATAAAAAAGGTTAACTTTCAATCTAACAATCTGCATATGAAATGAGTGTCCACCTTTTTTTTCTTTTTCTGAAATTCTCAAACATAACCTTGAGTTACAGAGCGCACCACTAATTCCAATTATATTTAACATTTCTCTTTTTCCTATAAAATTTCAGCTTATTTCTTTGCATTATTTTATTCGTCAGCAAAAATAAATAATTGATTATTATTACTTTTAATATATGAAAGCAATAATATCATAATGTGTAATTTTGTTCCTTGAATTGAACGTAGAAAGAAACAGGTGGTTCACAATTGGGCGTGGATTGTAGCATTTCACGCCAGATGTCAGTTGACAGTTAACCTTTATCTTTATATAAATAAATTTCTTTAATAATTTTTGCTAAAAAAATTATATAAATTTGCAAAAACTGCCAAGTTTAAATTTAAATTTAAAATTTAAAAAGGATTTCTCACTAAAAATTTTATCCTGGTAATAAATCAATAACTTGCAACATGTATTTAACCCTTCAACACCTTGCTTTCAATTTTTTTACTCATTTATAACTTTGACCGTTTTGGGGAGTGGATGAAAAAAAGGCCTGATAAAATACAGGTCAGCTGGTACTCTTCATCAACTTTTTTTGCCTCCATTTGTCACATGGCTGAATGCCAAAAAGATTTAAATTATACCAATACATCTTGTGTGTTTATAAATTGATAAATGCCATCTCTGCAATTTTCCTAAAAACATAAACACATAAAAAATAAAAATTTATAATAAAAAAAGTAAAAGGAAAAGGAAAAAAGTATGTCATGTGAAGGTCACTTAATGCTTTTCATTTCCACTTTTATGTCGACTCCCTACTACTAGTAGTACTTGTCAGATGAAGGAGTGTGCTGTTTACTCTCATCAACCTTGTTGAGGACACACACTCATGAGACCTTAAACACTAGTCAAACAAACATTTTCTTTCTCAATCTAAAGTAGATAGACAAGAAGCATGTCAATGCCACTTTAATTTACTCATTCACACTAATAAAATCAACGAAAGAGACCCGTGTGAAAACGACACTCTGGTTAGTGACCTTCTGATCTAAATCATCCTATCTAAAAAATACGACCATTCTAACCACCATTTCTTCACATTACATAACGTTCGTAATAAGCATTTAAAAGATTTAATTTTCTTTTTTATTTCTTGACATTTATACAAAACACAATGCAAGTACAACCAGGTGCCGATTCATTGCTATTCCATTTTTTGTGTCATGGACAATTTCATTCTCTTTACTTTGCTTTTCCTTTTTTATTTCTATTTATTTATTGTTTTTTTCCTTAATGCAATTTTACATTTTTATGAAAACTGGCAACGAGTTCTATTAACCTTCTCATTGACCATTTTTTTTTGCCCATTTATGAGTCTTTTTAATACGAGTGGGAGTAAGTTTTGGATATGAGTACCAGCTGCATTTAGGAGTGCACACAAGGCTACACCAACAAACACGAAATTCCTTCTACTTTTTTTGGTTTCAGCCCTAGCAACCAAGTTGTCGTCTTGACAGCGCAATTAGGTCCACCATAACTTGAAATCAGATCATCCTTAAGATAAGCAGGTGCTTGCCTAGAACCTGAACTAAATGC
Source organism: Geophilus carpophagus (assembly GCA_034687075.1). NCBI lineage: Eukaryota > Metazoa > Arthropoda > Chilopoda > Geophilomorpha > Geophilidae > Geophilus > Geophilus carpophagus. The sequence continues at coordinate 14,532 of JAQFZN010000345.1, forward strand.
GACAAACTTGTGGCCTAATAAATTAAAGGACGTTTTATTTTTATTATATGCCTTAAAAAAAAATAAAAAAAAAACAAGTAAAAAAAGACCTTGACAAATCCTTTTTATTTTAAGGACAAAAAAATCCCTTAATTTTTCAAAAAAAAAACAACTTTGCCTAATGTAGTACTTAGTTTCAACTAATGCTTGCTTTACCTGATGGCTGACTTTTCCTTTGTGGAAGAATGGGTTGATGTGAAGGTGCTTTTTGAATATGAGTGCTATTGGCAGCCATTGCAGCTGCTGCAAACTTCGATTCTTGCATAGCAGCAAGAGTTAAAATTGTTGAAGTCATATTAGGTGGCAAAATTACCTAATAGATGAAAAAATCATTTAATTAAATAAAATAATTTAGTACATTTTATTATAAACTTTATACCCTGGGATTCCCTATAATGCTATTTGGAGGTAAACGACTAAACTTGGCCATACTGTCAACCACTTTGGTGCATAGATTGTCGTAATTGTTTTCACTGGAAGGTATATGTTGTGATCGCATTTGCTGCAAGGTTTGTTGACTGGACTGTTGTTGCGGTGAAGGTGTCCTCTTATTGTTGGACGCTTGAATAGCAGAAGCAAGCGAAACAGGTGGCGTAGGGCAGATACGTTTTGATGCAGAAGAAGCACTCGAAGAATGAGGCGCCATGGTTTGAAGAATCTTTCCTAAAAATATTAAAAAAAAAAAGTTAATTTTGAAACAAAACTGGCAAATTATAACTTTTATAAGATACCCTCAAAATTAAATTCCCCCTTGCTCGCATAAATGCAAGATTTTATGTCAAGTTTGCCTCGTAAACCTACTTCCTTTCTTCATTCTTGTTTCTTTTCATCAGTTTCACCAATAAATCAAAAACTAAGCTCAGCGCAGTCATATATTCTGATTAAAACAGCATGATTGTGGTTAGAAGGAACGGACAAGGACACTCTAGTCAACCCCGATACGATAAATAACATCAAACTTATGAGTTAAGAGAACATCCTAATTAATTTTCAAAGCGTTTTATATCGTTTTTGGTATGCAAGCTGGGTTTGATCTAAAACTTGTTCATTTCATTTTATGGGTTGCTTTAAACTGTTATTAAAAAAAGAAAAAAAAGAAAACTCATAAGAAAAGTTGACTTAGCACATAAATTTATAAATTCAAAACACTGCTCGGCTGTTGACAAATTCCAACTTGGATTTCACCATAAATTCAAACATTAGAATATTTAAAAGTAAAATAAATAATAAAAAAATTAGGATACATTATAAAATTATATTATTATGTACTGTATTTATTAAGTGAAAAAAAAAATTTAAAGTACATTGCACTTCACACAGAGTGAGTTTGAAAGTTGTTTCCTATCGTATTCATATATCAATCAATAGTAAAGTAATAAAGAAAACAAACAACATCAGTGAAAATTATCTTTGACTTAATCTTAACCATCTGAATATTCAAAACTGGCTAATAAAATATTAGGAAAAAGGCCATTGAAAAGTTTTCAACATGCAAAAACTTTTTTCCTCATCATTTAAATCAAATTCATTGACAATTGTATGTGACAACCAATGCGTATATAACTCATCGAAAATGTCACGCTAATCAGCTCGTATATTGTGCACTTGTCACTACTGTTTTTCCTTGACAAATCGTTGTAGCGAGGGCGTGCAAAACACTTAAGAAAAGGATCGCATTACAACCCTTTTGCGGTTCCCAGAATTTCTCAGCAGTCACAAATGTCTCGAAACTATTTTTTCTGCAAGGAAAGGAGTGAATTTATGTCAAGTTGAGTCGTCATAAAATGCCAGCGTTTCCAGCCTATTACAACAAGTCCCCCTCAAGGCAAAAGCAGCAACAAGTGTCGCGCCACTCTAGAAATTTTGGGCAGAATATCCAATTTCTCAGACAAAAGACCGCATGTCGAGAGACGTAATTTATTGTGAATAATAAAGATACTCCACATGCGCAGATGGTCGAAAATAATGTAATAAAAAAATACACAACTAAAAAAAAAATAAAAAATCCATAAATAAACTTAACAGAGGCAAAAAAAAGGCGCAAGGCCAAGAAGAAATTCCTGTCGTTCTGGGAGGAGAAGAAAAAAAATTAATTCTCCTGAATCGACTTTAACACTTGAAAAAATTCCATTTGGAAAAAAAAAGTTATTATGTTTTGAAAATGTAGTGGCATTTGCTCTTTAATATAAAGAAAATTATTTTAAACTTTAAATTTAAAACTGCGTAGGTTTTAATCAACAGACTCGTAGGAATACACTGTAGAAAAAGGAAAAGAAGTGTTGAAAATAATTTGGCAAGGCTTTAAATCAGAATAAATATGGGGATTTAGAGTCACCCATGATTTGTCGGCCACATGATTTGTGTCGTCTAGAAGGACAAGTGTGTCTTCTACGCTAAGATCGGAATTTGCCCGCGTTTTAGCTTTGAATGGATGCCAAAATTTTGGTAGCCATTTTAACATTTTCAAATCGCTCTGAAGATTCACTGAAATGGAAAATGCAGCTGTTGACTACAATTACCATCTGTCCTCTTGTCGTAATTGAATGTTTCATTCAAATAATGTAATGACATCATTAACCAATCATCAAAACCATCTGCACTCAAAATAATTTTCATAAACTACGGTACATGAATGAAACGGTTTTCAAAACAAATCCATATGGAGCGTTTACCATTTAACGGCCTGCTATTATAAAATTCCAATAAATGTAAATTACTTATTATTTATAACTAGACAAGGTTTCTAAATTTATTTACACCACATCCAATAAAAGTAGAAAAACAAATTGAGGACAATGAGTTTTGTGCATCGTCTCATTTTTCCTTCTTCTTTCTTTCTGTCTAGCGTATTTTTGATTTAGCGATCATTTTGTAAATGAAGCGTTCAACAAGAATGAATTTAGTAAGTGAACCCCCTTGTTTAAAAATAGTTTCCCGTCATCACTTTTTCATTTTTTCACCTTCCTGTTATGCATGTTCGGTAAATTTTCCCTTTCTTTCAACAAAGATTTGAAAACGTGTTGAAATATATTGTTTAGTGAAATGTAATTGCTTACAATTCTCCGAAAACAAACACTATAATAACTAACTTCCTGCACTAAGTTTATCAATACGTCACAAAATTAATAGATGAGTAAAAGTTGATTTTATGAGTATGCACCATAAGATTAAAGTTGACGTTTAATAACAAACACTGAAAATTAAATCACTGAAACTAAACATTCAAAACACAGCAAATGTAAAGTTTATGATGTGCACTTTAAATTTCATTTCATTTAGTAATAATTTAACGAAACGATTTCAAAATTTCATCACTAGATGTAACCATCATTTAAAATTTTGACAGGGATTGTAAAAAGATAAATTAATAACAATCAACTCTAAAAAAAGAAAAAAATAAATTTGAAGATTAAAAAAAAATGGTAATTTAAATATTAGCCATGCCATCTGCCTCTGGTGCTAATTTCATTTTCCTTTTTTCTTTTTTAAAATTAAATTCACATTGACAAGAGTTTTATTCACACGGAGAATATAATTACATAATCGATTTACATTTCAAAAAGAACATTCTTTCGACTTGGATTTTTGCTTTTACTTGTCATATCTTTAAAAATAAAACGGTAATAATAATATTAAAAAAATGCCCTTGATCAAAATTATTTTAATCAGCTTAGGTGTGGCAAATGAAAAATTCCATTGCCTCTAAGCTAAAGAATAATGTATTTTAAAAAAATGATAGCAGAAGTTAGTCAAAAACACATGCTTAACAAAAACAGAAAATTTTCACAAATATTTGATTTTATTTCCATTTTTACTTTTTCAAAGAAAAAAAGTTGCTGTAATAAACCTGAATTCAGAAGTTGCAACATGTGTTTGGCATTAGATGCTTTTAAAGCCGTAAATAAAAAAAGAGAGATAAAAATTACCATTTTAGGTTTCACGACAAGAATGACGAATAAGCAGCACGATATTTAGCAACTAGTTGTTTTTTACATAAACTTTCGTGATATAAAGATCAACAAATTCACTATAAATATCCTCGAAGACGTAGGCCTAAGTCCCGACCAGTAGCTGCACCCACAATCAAAACGTGAACTGCTTGCTAGTTTATAATTTTTAAATACTTTTTTTATTTGAAAACACAACTGTAATAGTCAGTTTCTTTAATCTTTATTTCGACCCTAATTTAAAACTAATTGTGAGCTTACAGCTAGTATTTTCCCTCATTGCATTAAAAAGTGCATGTAACTGACAATGGATGGCGTAATCATCGTTTACAATCGCTTGTTTACCTTGATGTGATGTTTAGAAAAGAGCTCCCCCAAGAGAAACCTAACTCTTGCATTCATTACTGTGATAAACGAGAAAAATTTATCCCTAAATTTAAAAAGTGATAAAAATACATGACCCACACTTAAAAGTATTTTATGAACAAAAAAATATCGAAAATAAATAGCAGCAATTTAGATGAGAAAAAAAAGAACTTTTCTTTGTTCCTACGTTTGATGTATTTGTGTGGGTAAATGACCGTTAAAAGAAGGGAAAAAAATACATTTAATGATTACATTTTTATTGTACTGTATTTTATATTTGCTAAACTCCAGAAGTGAAGTGTAACCAGCGTGACAAATGAGATGAGTGAGGGTAAGAATTTTGAATCAAAATGGCGTCTAGTTTTAATAAAAGCAGTGGGTGGATGCAAGTGATTAAGAGCTCGGTTTGTGTACAAAATTTTCCCGCTTCCTACATTTAACGGGGCAGGTGTCCGAGAATTACTCCTCCCCTCTTCCGGCCCACTTGTCCATCCAAAACAAAGAAAAGCAGGACCAAGCATGGGACATTGATGGGCTCTGTAAGTATTCATTCAAGGAAGAGTGGCAGGAAGTTATCTCGCGTCACTATGACAACAGTTCCCTGCCACCCATCTGGCGCCATTGTCCGTTGGTTTGTATTTTTTTTAAATTTTTTTTTTAAAAGGTTACCATTCACTACATGCATGAGTTATACATCTTTTTTTATGCTACTCCAATTTGTGTATGTCGTTTTTTTTGCTGTTGTTATTTCTGTGTGAATGTGTCAGTTGGAATGGCCTGTAATTAAGTAATTTTTAAGAGAAAACTTTTCAATTTATTTTTAAATTTTTTTCTTATATCTTTGCTAAAATTGTCTGTCGAATCCCAACCTGTTTAAGTTATTATTTTAATGGGAAACAGGATGTTGCAAAACGGTTGTCTTTTCTCTTGCTTCGAGACAAAATGAGGTCCTTTTCTCCAATTTCCAAAGTAAAAAAAAAAGATAAAAAATAAAAAATAGATAGTGAAAGAGCAAGCAGATGGAGGGATGGGTTGGGATGAGATGGGAGAGTTCTTTGCTTTAAGTGGTCTCGACAACATTCTAGGAAAAATAAACCTGTAATGAATTTTAATTTATTGTAATTGCCCCTTAGGCTCTCCTCTATGAGTGGGCGGGGGTGGTGATGGCGAGCGAGGACTGAATTGGATATTCCTCGTTGCTATGAAAATATAAAAAACAACACGATAGTGGGAAAAAGTACAAGTGAAAAGTTTGCAAAGGAGAATTTTGAGATATTTTTTCCGCCCATTTACTTGAAAAATGTTTAGAGGGGAAGATTGACTGCACATTTAATGAGAAAATCCACCCTTGCTTTTGACACTTATTAATTTCTCCAGACGCCATTTTTTGCTTTTTTCCTCTTTTCTGTTTAAATTACAATTAAAAAATTAACTTTTTAAAAATGTATATACTTTAATATTACAAAAAAAATCAAACCTCATGTTTTATTTCCACAAAGGAATTCAAAAATCAAATAATATTAAGTGCTAGTATTGAAAAATCTTTTTAATTGAAGTTTTAAAAAAAGAAAGAAAGAAAGAAATATGTTAATTTCCAAAGCAATTTCGCTGTTTTGGAAAAGTGCCATCAACCTTAAGAACCAAAGCCAAAATAAAAAAATATTAACTCCTCTTACCCCTCCCTACAGACACAATTTATCTATGGTGTTCCCAAACTGACTTCCCATCTTCTAACTAATAAAAGCTCGATCCAACCTTTCTAATTTTCCCGAAGCATTTTTTTCTTGTGATAAATTCCCATTTAACTATAAACATGTTTTTTTTTTTAACCTAAAAGCCATGAAAAATGAAAAAATTTTCTATACTCGAATTCTCCCTTAAGTGCAATAAAAAATTGCTTATTGCAATTGCATTTAAATTTTTTTATTTTTTCCCCCTTAATGCCTTAGGGAAAAGAATAATCTTTTCCACTATGTAATCTATTTATCATCCTCCAGTAATTTCAGCGAATTTTCAGCAATATTTGTCTCGTTCTTTCCTAAAGGGGAAAAAATGATTTAAAAACTACACGTTTTAAGGGAGAAAGTGACTATATGGTTTAAAAAATTTCTTGCTACGTTTCAACCGGATCTAAACGAGCCAAAATAACAGACATTTCTTAGCTGTACTTTTCTATTTTTTATTTATTTCTTTTTCTTTTCAATTTGTTTTTTTTTCTGTAATTATTGTTTTCAAATTCCACCAAGCTAAAATATTTGTCTGAACTTCTTTAATAGAAGCTATAATGTCCTTGGGTACTAAAGCTAAGAAAATTTCTTTTAGACTAATCAAGTAACATTACGATCTAGTGGAAAAATAGATGTCTAAACCTATCAAACTCAACCCTAGTTCTAATTTCTTTGCTCCTTAGCCAACAGTTTATTTATGAAGAACAGTTTAAATCACAGTCAACCTGTTTACAACGGCATCTCTTAAGCAGTTTAAAGTTATTCAAAACAAAAGAACTCAGTCCATCGTTTCTTAATCTTCGTTAAATCATCATTTTGGCAGTTGATCTAAACCAATCCCTCAAGAAGAAAACAAACATAAGAAACAAAATCCTACTTTTCCTGTCATTTTTCACTTGTCACGTTTATTATTGGCTGCATTCACATTTTTCATTATGAAAACCTGTCAAATTTTTTCATATTTTGTATAAATAGCAAACATTACCAAAGTTTTTTTATTTTTAAAGAAAATTTAATTAAAAACTTTCAAATAATGTGAGACATTTCTTCTTTGCTTCTGCTGACCTTGTTGTGGTTCCAATAAAAAGCTAGAACATTGATCTAAACGAGATTAAAGAGTATGTTACAAGATACCAATTTATAAATCGGTGTCTTCTTCATTGCCAAGAAAAGTTTTCATTTTTCTTTTTTGCCTTAGCTTGAGTGTCTTCTAAGTTTAAAAAGGGAATTTTTGGAAAAATGCCCCCACTCGAGTAAAACAGAAAAAAAAATTCTCCTCTTCTGGAAACTAGACAACAAGGATACCCATTGAGAACCTGAAAAATGCTCATATCTTCACAAAAAAAACTCGGAATCTTTTCTTAGAGAAACGCATCACAGAGAATCTTGTGCAGCTAGCACAAGGAAAAAGAGAAAAAAATTTACCCCTTTGACTCCCGCCTTGATCTTTTTGGAAAATCTTATGCCATTACAAGAATCATTTTTCATTCTGACAGTAAATAAAATGCTGACAAAACTGGTGGAACTTGTAGCTAAATTTTAAGCGTATGATTAATGAATTGGGAGATATTTCCGGTACAATTATGGAAGCAATCAACAACCAAGTGGAACCAAAGAGTTGCCTATTTTTTTATCAACTTCTTTCAGTGCAGACGAGGCACCGATTTAACCCTTTGAACTACAGTTTGTTATATTTTAAAAAGAATGGTATTCACGAAATAGAAAGAGGTTTTCAAATCAAAAGAAATACACAATGTTACTCGAGCATACACTGATGCGCTTCAAAGATGAACCTCCTGTCAGATGCAACTGTGTGCCATAAAGAAAGACTCACTGAATGGGTTCAAAGGGTAGAACGGGTAGCCAGAAAGAAAAGGAAAGTAAAGGGAGAGAGAGAGAGAGAAAGGTGGAACAACTACATCTCCAGAAATTCAAGTTCGGCCATATTTTTTTCCTCTCAAAAATACCTACAAAGAGCTTGATAACAAAGACAACCCAGTATACACACATTATTGGTAGAGTCTGTTGGAAACCGGGATTTTTGTTCGGTATACCTTTTCCCCCTTGATCCAATGACCTTATACGTACACATCACTCATTGAGTATTCCTATCACGAAGTAGCCACTGATCAGCATCACTACCCTTTTCATCTTAGCTGACTGGTTCAAATTTAAGCCAAACTTCCCCTACATTCACACCTGTCCTCTTACCTTTTGAACTAGTTTCAAGCCTGGAATAATAGTCAACTGCTATCAACAAATCAATCGCAAAAAAATCTAGTGTAAATATTGAATAAGAACAATATGCAATAAAAACCTTCATTTTATAATGATAAATAAGAGTAAATGGTTAATGTTTAAAAAGATATAGATGTAACAAATAGAATAAAACTCAACGTAGCAAACTAGGTCCCTTCAAGAATAAGGTAGAGCTAAGTGGAGATGGCAAATCAGCTTTAGATTTTTTTTTCACTCTTCTTTGGAGGTCCATGATGTTACTTGTCAACATTGTTACACTGTACAGTGTATAATTGACTTGAACGACTGCAGCTGAGAGAAAGCAGTTTTAGACAAACCCTTCGAACGTTGAACCCATTTCACTAATAATTCATCAATTACAAATTCCAGGTTTTTGCCCTCATTTTTTTTCAAACTGCACATTGTACAAAAGAGGGAATATAAAAATGACCACCCCTTATTTCCACCTCCTTTTATATATTTTTTTCTTTTTTACCCCTTTCACAAAAGAACCTGGAAATGTGTGGAAAAAAGGGGTGTCACATTTTTTTATATCTTTCTCAAGCCCCCGCAAAAGGAGGGAAATTTGCATTCATGCAAATGGGTGCCAGGTATACAGCCCCCTCCTTACCTCCCTCTCACCAATCTTATAAGGGCACATTGCCCATTGGCTGACCGTCTAGACGCTAGGGGGTGCAGTGGGTTGGGATTCCAGGGGTGGCTTTTGTAGCTTGTATGCAAATTTTTATGCCATGCCCCTTGCAAAATGCCTCAAGAATTTCTTATATTTTTTTCTGCTTGGGGGTATAAAGGGATGACGATCGCTACTAAGCAAGCTCCCGAGTGGGAGGAAGGGAGATGAAAAAGGGGTTAGAAAGAAAAAAGTGGGCACAGACGTCGTTACCTAAATCCAGATAGAATGGGGAAACTCAGGCAGAAGGCGAGATGGGTCTTTTAATATTACAACTCACCTTAAAAACTTCTACCTGTACCCGTTTTTCCCATGAAAAGGGACTTCGATTCTCTACTTGTACGATTTGAATTATTGTGGGAAAAAAAACAAACTGGTCCAATTTTCACATAAGCCAAACAGTCTTTTATATTCTTATTTATAGCTGCTAATTGGATTGAAATGCCTGTAATAACACCTTTGCAACTTACCTAAACCATTTATTTATTCAATTTAATTTTTTTTCTTTGCACGTCTGCAGAGAATTAAAGAGAAAAACCAGTGAAATCTTATCCCTGTTTCATGTTTGGTAATTTAAAAAAATAATTTAAAAGAAAAAATAACGCCTTTTCCAATCTAATTTTGCTACATAAAAATGGAAAAACGATTCTAAATTCCCAAATGTATAAACTCAAGAGACAGTTAAAAAGAGATTTAAAAAAAAAGAAAATAAAACGGAGACACTTTTAATAATTTCCCTTAAGAACAGATGGTCAAATTCTCTCTACTAATTAAGTTGCAACCATCCTTTGAGCCGCCATTTTCTTCTTCCATTATTATTATAAATTCCCTCTCCTATCTATGATGGAAGGGTGTCGCCAGCCTACTATTACAACATCTGCGAAGTTCATTTTCAGCCTTTCAAATACATTTTACTTACTTTTTTAAAAAAGAAATAAATTCAAAAGTTATTAAACGAAAAAAAATTTAGATCTACTTTCGCAATGTATATAATTAAATGTAATTAATTTATTTAAAAATATAATTTTTAATTAAATTTTATTTTCCTAATAAAAAAAAAGAATTAAAAAATAAAGAATTAAAAGTATATGAATGAACGGAGTCATGAAGATCAGTATAGAAGCCATTCTCTCACGATCATTAAGACATTTCCTGTTGTTAACCATCATGCACTAAAAAGAAAAACTGTTCCCATTATTAAAATTGCTTCTACATGACTTTCCTGAGAATTTGTGGTCATCTTCAAATATTAATAACTTACGTCACTCGAAACAGAAGATAAATAAATAAATACAAATTGACAGTTTTTATTAACCATCGTTGAAACATTGTGATCCTCGAGCCATATCACTCGCCCCTTTTCTTTATTACCACCCGACAGGTGTTTGTGGGAAGAACATTACCGTAAAACCAACATCCGATCAAACCAAGAAAACATCCCCTGAAAAAATCCTACGCCCGACCTTCACCGTTACAAGGTACCCACCCACTGAAAATATTCGCATCAACAATCCTTCAACTTACTTTCTCCTCATTTGGAACACGTGGAGGTCAACGCGTTTTGTTGACACAGCAAATGCATCCTACCATAAATTAATAAAATACAACTAATGTTTAAAAAGGAATAAAAAGAATAGATAAAGATAGGTTGAGAATAATTAATTAATAAACTCAGCACATTTCTTCCAATTATAAAGTACTGAAACCTGCCAGTAAAATTGTAGTTAATTTGCAATGCTCCAATCAAACAACACTATTTTAAGCCCATCACAGACATCAGCTTCATTCTCAACTCTTCACTGCCCCCAAGTAGCTGGAATAATGAGCTTTAATTTAGCCCAGTGGTGCAATTAAGACATGTCGTGTCCGACTATTAGTAAAAGGCTCAAACATTTAGGTCGGGTGTTGGCAAAATGTGTTGCTTCCATATTCACACAACACTGAAATTCAATTATCTTCGCCTATCCTATAACATTTCTCATATGGGAAATGCAAAATTGGGCAATTCATTTAGATAAAAAGAAAAATTCGTAATCAAAAAATGTCACGGATGCCGATTAACCCTTCTAGAAGATGGTTTAAGACGATTTTAGAGTAATTTTCTCTAGTAGCCGCTTGTTCATCTGAACGTGGAGGTTGGTAATTTGGATAATCACTTCATGCATAATGAACATGTAAGCATATATATAAGCAATTAAATATGCAAGTATTAAAAAGATACTTTATTATTTAACTAAAAATTCATTCAAAATTAGAACATTGTTCCTTTTTCAAATCGTGTCAATTATTCAATTAAGATATAGAGTAGAATACGCACACAAATGACATCAGAAGCATTAAGGGACACAATAAAACTCACACATGTAACTATGTATAAGCTTAAATGCTTCCAGGAAATCGTACATTACATGAGTTAATAAATTAGGTGATAAAATCTCAAGATTATAGTGGTCAAATTCAAATTAAAGGATTACAGTTAAAAATATTTACCGTTTTTAAGTCAGCTTATATCAATATATTCCAGGACACCCTGCTGGTCCTTGTGTATTTATACACGAACTCAATTAACTACACTAACAGAGAACAAGTATATAAAATTCTAGCTTCTAACTAAACTTAAACTTAATTTAATAGTGAAAAATAAAAACAAGTGAACTCATTTTAACTAATCTTCAAATTCAATCATCAATTTTCCGGTTGAATTCTTTGCCTTAATCCTCTTTACTTTCGATTTTCCCGTTCCCACAAACTCCCTATAACTGTCCCCAATTTAAATCTGCACCAGTGTTTGGTCAGTGGATTTATGACCCCTCCCTCCCCTTCTTGCAACCCCTCTAGCGGACCCTAAAGACCACAAATTCACTGTTCTGAATGCAACAAATACAATCATCATTGCTACACTAAAAACAATCTTTTAAACGTATCAGACAGTCGGACGTAACAGATGTACAAAAAATTCAGTTTTTGTTTCTCTATGAAATTTCAGTTCAATTTTAAAAAAGCGTGTGTTTATTCAAATTCGATTCTTTAGTCTTGACCACTTTTACTCACACAATACGTCAATCACCTCACCCGGCCCTCTAGAACTTCATAGATGCACGCGTCCCCTTCATCACGCTCGGCCGAATTCGGCTTTGGGATTGATGAGAGGGCACGTGTGTAGGCGGGAGAGCACACCCACCGCCCCCGCCCTATTCGCGTTTGACGTAATCGAGCAAACAATGCAAAAAACAAACTTTTTAGTAATTTTTTTTTCTCCTTTATTTATTTGTTGATAATGTTATTTCGAGTAATTTTCCACTCCTAAGAGGAAATTAAAAACAGAGTCTATAGAAAAGGAAATGAAAAAGAAAATTCGCCCCCTACAGAAACAATAACTAAATAGAGACAGTGCGGAAAAGATTAAAAGGGAAATTGACTTGCCACTAAATTGATTCAATCCGCATGTCATTTTAGACTCGCCTTCGTTTCTTATTTTTCTTTGGGGCTTGATAAAAATAATCTGAACGCAACAAGTATTTTGCAAACTTAGGTGAAAACTATATTTGGGCAAACTGACTCTAAATATATCCCCACTTTAGCGTTTACAAAGAAAATAAAAACTCTCATCCTTACCTGAACTGAAGTTGTCTAAGGGCACGTTTTTGGTAAGAGATTCTGCTGCCATGTCGTTGAAACCGTACAGACCCAACAACTCTTTCATCGTGCTTTCTGCATAGTCCTTCAGTGTGGACGCGTCACCTGTCGACGGACCCGTCACAGTAGGGGACGTAGGGACGGACGAACCGTCCCATTGACCATCCTCCGAGCGCAGTCCTGAGGCACTTGCATATTGCTGAGACGGATCATCACTAGGTGACGTACCACGCGACGGACCCATATTGGGATGCGCATCCGAGCTACAGGAAGAATGATCGCCTTCCATATTGGCATCTTTGGAACCTTTGGTCAAGTCCATAGCCAGCGAGTCGGAATCGTCACTGTTATCGCTCATATTTTCATCACCTCCTGGAGAATGAGATCTCACACTTAGGTCCATTGGTCCCGTACCAGTTGCTTCTAAATGTGAGGTCACTCGAGATACATCATTCAACTCCACCGACTGGCGACATTCTTCTTCGCTCTCTAGTCTTTGGCTGGACGCTGCAGCCGTATCATCTCCACTACATCGCCCTGGTGTCATCAAATCACCGGTAGAAGTCGTGGAATAATCGTCATCTGCCAACCCTTCGCACGATTCGTATTGATAAACAATGTTCCGAGGTTTAAAGTTTTTCCTTTTATTTCTCCTCTCCCCACCGCTCGCAGATTCATTAAGTGCGGTCGATGGGGACGGTCGCATCACCGAAACGGGACCCACATCCTCCACGATATCGTTAGCCGCAGAAAATGCGGCAGAATAACTGAGGCCGTATTCAGTATTGCTATTATCGTCATCGCTGTCGTACATGAGTCCGCTGCCGGCATCAGCGGAAGTGGTAGCCACTTCACCGCTACCTCTGCCGTTGTGTCGATACATGTCATCCTCGTCTGCAGTATCGTCTGCGGTATCGTCGTCCTCATCCTCGGTACTTCTTTTGAGCTTATCGCAAATGGAATTTAACCCTTTGAACACAGGTGTAGCGCTCGGTTGCTGTTTGGCCATGGTGCTCATCACTACAGACATGTTTTCAACTCCCTCGCAATTACTGTCGCAGCTACCTCTTCATTACTGTGCCTCCTTCGAGTTCTATCTGTAAATAAAAAATAGAATAAAATAAAATAAATAAATTTAAATATGAATAAACAAATGTCTTCATTTAAAAATTAAACAGTAATAAAAAAAATAATATAATACCCACAAAATGACCTTTTTTCTTTCTTAATAAATATTCAAATGAATAAAAAAATCATTTTTTTCTATGAATACAATCGTTCAACCGTGACCAAAATATGACGAATTCAAAATTCAAATAGGATGTTGGTGCACATGCCATTTTATTTTACACGCTTTGAATTTGTAAAACAATGTCAATTGAGGTCCTCGCGTCCTTCACCGCGTCTCTTGGTTAGTAAACGGACAAAGATACCTGGAGGACACAGCACCAGGTGAAAAGAACTAATATCTCATACAACCTAACACCTGCCGCCCTCACCGACCTTAGCCCAAGCTCCGGGCTGCCAAGTGCGGGTGGCTGACCCTAGTTTCCCTCACATATCGTATATTTTTAACGATACCCGTACAACTTAAAAAATAATAATAATAATTTGTTCAAAATAAATTTTATTATTATTATTATTATTATTATCAACAAATGTAAAACTGGTGGAGCAATTTAATGGGATTCGTTTTACTCCAACGAGTGACCACGTTGGAATGCGATCTTACTCATTCATGTTGAATGCAATTGGAGATGGCACGAGTCAGAGGGTTGAGTAAGAGGTCAATCCTTTACTTCCCGTCTACTCAAATTGACGAAAATAGAAACTGTTTTGCTTATATTTCCAACTTCTCATCTAGTTTTTTTAATTTTTTTCTCTCTTTTACCACTCGATTTTAAATATTCTCTCACTTACTTTAACCTGTATTTAACACCACAGGAACCAATTTAACCCCTTATTACCAGTGTCGCTTATCCTCGAGAACTTGTAAATAGCAAGTTTTGTTGGGAAAAAAGGTGTATAATTACATGTGGTGAATGTATATTACGATTTTTAGGGAGAAAATGATTTTTTATCACGCAAGAATAACGGCGATGACTCGTTTTTCGCACGCAAAGGGGCATCTATCTCTGCATGCAGATGACTCGCTTTTGTCCCTAGTTTATATTTTTTCTTAGAAAATAAATAAGATAAGAGGAAAGAGAGAGCAGTGAATCGAAAAACAATTGCCTTCATGACCACTCATGCACGAATGATGCAAACTAAGTCACTTTATACAAAGAAAAATAAAAATAATATTAGTATTCCTTCCTCCTCACACCTAATCTTGGAAGAATGAAGAAAGAAAAAAAGAAAACGAAATAAAAATAAGAAAGATGCAATTAGACACACCCATTGCCATGAATAATAAAGATCAACGTACAAAGACCTCTTGTAAATTACCTTATCAATTTCGAGGTGTGCATCAATCAATTCAATCAATCAAGTCAACTGACTCCATCAATTAAAAAAAACTGGTAATTTTAAAGTGTAGAAAGTAATATAAAATCAAATAAAATAAAGGACGGATTTAAATTTTTAATTTCCTTTTTTAATAGTTAATACTGTAATAAATTTTGCTAAAATTAAATTCCGGTTTCATTTATTGTATTAATTTAATACTCCAAAACAAGTTCGTAAAAATCCAAGTTCTAATTTTTTCCATGTCACTTTTTTATTATATTTTTTTATTTGATATTAAAAAAATTGTAGGGGAGATTGAACAAGAAAAATCCGTCCTACTCTAAAATCTCTAAGGAATGTGCCCACCTCAATTACACCCAGAGACCCAAAAAATGTGGAATAAAAAGAGAGAATTGAAAGAGATGAGATGATGGTGGTCGAGATCTGACAGGTGAATGCAAGTGGTCCATCTGCACACAAAGAGAAATCTCAACTCTTGAATTCCATTTTAGCTCTACCCCTCGATTTGAATTGACCTTTAAAAAGCCCCTGTCTCTATTTAAAAAAACAAAAAAAAGACAAAAAAGTCATCAACTATTTTTAAAACTTAAAAAAAAAAACGAAGCATTAAAACGAAATTTATTCTTTATTGTCCCCAGATCCAGATTCAGAAGCCAGATTAGGAAAGAAAGGGCAAAAGAAAAACTAAAAACAGGTTTTCGGCTTTAGGCCAATCTCTAATAAAAGAGACCCCCGCAAAAATATGTACGGGGCTCCTCCACAAACCACACAGCGCATGTGCTGAGTCACTGAGAGACGCGCGCGTTTTTTCGCTTATTGTACGCATGTTTTTTGCGAGACAGCGTCCAAAAAGTGATGAATGAAACGTCCAACTCAAACGCACCTCACCTCCCTTCTGATGTGTGGGGGTTTTAAGCAAAAAGAGAAAAAAAGGAGGGTACGGGGGGTGGTAGTTAGCAATTGTGCACCATATAAGGAAAATGACTTTGAAAAATGACAGCTATATGCCCCCCACCTCCTTCCCCCGCTGTCCCTTCATTTTTTTAAGATAAATATCATGTTCTTAAAAATCCATTGCTTCACCTAATGGGGCAATATTGTTAAGATGGCAAGTAAGGGAAAGGGGAAAGAGAAATATGGACGAGTGAGAGAAAGAGAAAAAAAATACCCCTTCTCCCTGCTTTACCCTTATGCTCAAGTGGCCTCTTGGGTAACTGCACGTGAAGTAGACGTAGAGTTGCAAACAATGAACGGGAAAAACCGCACGCAGTTGCTATGGTGACGGCACCCAGAAAAGAGGTTCCAAAGGATTTTTCCCATTCATTTAGGCGAGAAAGGGGGAAATATTACGATGAAAAATGACTTGACAAATGGAAAACGGAGAACTCGACACAGACGCTTGGAAATAAAAAAATCAAATTATGTAAAGAATAAAAAAAGGGAGAAAATGTCTGTAACACGCTAAACCGAACCCTATTTATTAAAAAAATAAATAAATATAAAGCATAATAGAAATAATAACCCATTCCCATGTAATTACATTTCAAGTCGGACGTGGTTCAACCCTTTTCAAACCGCAATAACCACTTAATAATAATAATAATACGGCAACTCATAAAATCAAATCAATTGACCAGTTACAGATAAAAATTGCTAAGAGAAAAACAAATACACAGAAAAAAAAGCATTCCCATCGTAAAAAGCATTCATGTAGATCGTCAAGAAATTGGGATAGTTTACGATGCGAGATGAGCTCTCCGTGGCCGTGGAAAGAGGCACGCCACACGTGGAGAGGATCATGTGCGGATGTGAAATGAAAATCGCAACTAAACCAAACCAAACCAAAGCAAACTTTGAATCGGATCTTTTTCTCATTTACCTGTTCGCAGTTCCTGTCGTTTGTCGTGCATTAAATCTCCAAAACGAACTTACGGTAACGAAAGCAGTAAGACTGAGTGTTTGTTGTACGTAGCAGTGAGCGGGTGCTCGGTCCATCATGTACCAATTGTCCACTGTTTTATCTTTTTCCTCGCTGCAAGCGTCTTGTCATTTGTATATCACCACCTCGAGAAAACACTAAAGTCTCGACGAGACGCGTGTGTACGAGCCGCAGCCGGCGTCTCCACGACCCTGAATAACTGTTGATTGCGCGGCACCCCCCTGCGGCCAACAACAACCACTCCTCTTCGCCCAGTCAGCGAACGGGTTGCGCGCGCGCAGCTCTACACCAGCGCCTCCACTGCAACACAACCAGACGCCGAGTAGCTAGCTTCACTCCACTTTTCCTCTGTTCTCCCCTTCCCTCCTACTCCCAGCACCGTCATCGCGCGTACCCTGGCGTCCGCAGCCGGGACCGCCGACTTGAATGTCACGTGAGAAGCAACAACAACCATTCACAAATTTTCTGTAACGGCCTCGAGTCAAATTAAGGTGCACCAATCATTAAAAAAAAGTCTACATGGCTAATATTAGCCACGCTTAAGAGATCGTGTAGGAGGAGTCCTCAAGCGAAACCTAAAGGCAAACGCCAAATAGACTAGACGCGTTCCAAGAGCAAGACACTACCCAACTGAGCGTGACATTCAATTTGCCATCGTGAAACGGCGCGATTTTTAGTGTGTGCAAAATAAAAAATAAAAGCTAAATAAATACATTTTTATTTTGTTTTCAAGTCGCGCGCATTTTAACGAGTTCCTTCTGTTACAACAGCTCCCAGACGCTATGATTTCTATCGGTTACGGCTTTCAATCACTTTTTTTAACATCCATCACTCGTTTTCTAAAGACTGTTCGAGTTTCTAGTGGACCCAGTTTCAATATGACACTTCCCTTTTTTTGAGGAATGTTGAATCTCCCTAGATGGTCCGTCAATTAACACCCCGCGCTCCCCGTCAGGTATGGGTCGCACGCGCACAATGGGGTGGCGGGAAATAACCGCCACCCTCCATGCTAACTTCAAACTCGAGTCAGTCCAATTTCTTCTTCTCCCGCCCCAGCAAAAATAACTTTCCAAAATGGCGTATATTGTGTTGGTGTGCCATGCATGGACAATTTGCGTGTCCAAAATGCTGACATGAGGGGTCTCCAAATAAGAGAAGAGGGAAAGAAGGACAAGGGGACGCATACATATCACCCAGACCATACTGCACATGCGCTGTTTGCCCCTTTCTAAACCACTTATTGCACACCTACACTCACTCGATTGTTGAGTTTCAAACGTATTGAATTTTGCATTTCAGATTTTTTGAAAACGTTGCAAGAGCAGCATTCTGTGCGTAAAAGAGAGACTCTTAAAGCATTATGACTCTCTCGAATGTCGTTTTAAGTTCAGTGGGTGGTGGTCAAAGATAGTGGGTTTAGTAATAGGTAGTAAAAGTGCAATTTAATTAATTTTCATCGTGTTTAACTCTAAGCTAGAAAATGGTGGCACGCGTGTAACTCGCGCTCGTCCCAACAGAGACCAGTCATAAAGTGATAATGATAGACTATAAACGGGGCCAAATTCAAACAAAATCTATTACAAGAAACTGCTCATTATGCAAATTTTTCCAGGAAGAAGGAATCTTCTTTCCAATATAAACAACAAAGTTTGTGTCATATAGACCAACTTCACATCTTTTCCCAGAAAGCAATAAACCACGACTCCGCCCCTTGCATTTTACTGCAAGAGTAAAATTTTTCAAAAGCAGTTCAAGACCTCCATCAACTTTCTTTCCCAGACAACATTAAAAAAATTACGCCTAGAAAATTCTCAAAAAATTCCAAATCTTCAGATCTTGTGCTACTATTTTTATTATTATTTTTTCAAAATTCCGCTCCACCCAAACATTAAAAGTAAAAAAAATTTACAAACTAAAAACAGAGTCGACGTTGGGCGTGGGTCAAACGAAAGTTTGTTTTTACATCCGGAATCCATGATTGCATAAACACGAGGGTTTAAAAAACTTGGCTCATGCGCATTCAGTTAAATGTTTTACACCTCCCTTTTACAAACCACATCAAGTCGGGTGCCAAATTTTTTTCCCTAAGACTTGAAACGCCACAGAGGCACTCGAGGCAAACTTACTAAATTGAGAGAAAGCAAAAATAAACAAAACTTTTCTTCATCTGTTTATGGAAACTTCTGCCTTCGTTTTTCCCTTCATAATAAACAAAAAATAACTTTCTAAACTT